>JAAKBH010000193.1:0-146883 GCA_019776075.1 Amaranthus palmeri | reverse complement strand
TCACATTTTTCTTTTTTTTCTTTTGTATATAAACTTCATCTTCTTCCTTCTACACTCATTTGATAAATCTTTCACATACATACGCACAAAACTAAACAATTTCTTACTCTTTTCCTCTACTCTACCCTTACTTTTTTACTAATTCGGCCAAATGGAGACCAATAATCAACAATCTTTCTACCAATTTAATTAAGTGATCAAGTTCGTGCTCACAACAATCATTGAACCAATTTAGTGATCAACTTCGTGTTCATATTGTTGATATAAATTTAATTTAGTTGATTTTGTTTTTTATAATTTTCGTTTTGAGCCGGTTGAAGATCGGACATTGGCAAGCATGAGATAAGATGTAGATGAATACTCATTTTAGGTACAATTTGCTTCTTTAGTTATACTAAATTGATTGGTATTTTTACAAGTATATATAATTTCACTAAGCATTACATCTGTGTGAATAGTCCATGAATCATTGCTTAGTTTTGTTAATATGTATCAAATTGATGATGGTAGAAAGGTAGCATTTTCATTAGATTTGGAATGGCTTGAAGAATACAAAATGGTTATTCTTGTCTTACTAAACTTCATTTTCTCTATGTAGCATTTGCATTGTGTTTAATTCATCAATATTACACTGGTACTGCAGGATAAAAAACTGATACTCATAATATATTCAAAGTCATCTTCAAAAGAGAAATAAAACTTGTTTAATAGTATGCACTCTCTATTCATTTTTAGCATGCAAGTCATATGTGATGTATGATATAGTTTATGCTGAAAAAAACCTGATATCTAAATTAGAGCATTGTAAGATGGATGAGTGATTTACTAATCATACTATCATGTTAGCTTCACAATTTCGAGTTGATGCTTATTCCAACTTTTGATTAGTATATAACCATAGTTATAAGATTATTACTTGTTGTCTATTTTCCTAATACCATGGACAATCTCTGTTATGTGAATATATCTGCCAATAATTTGAAAATGAGGCTTAATTAAGAGCAATGTAGAGATTACTAAACAAGGATGCCATTAATTGGAAAATTTTTAATTTTGAGCTTTGTAGACTAAATGCATTTGAAGTATGGTTGGGTTTTGATTAGTTTAATTAAGTGGAACATGTGAAATTACTATTTAATCTGATCACTCTTGAGTATTTCCAAAATCCTTTTGGCCATTACATTATTTTATTTGACGCCATAAGTTATACTTCATTTGGTTTCATGATAACTTTCTTAGCCATATGTTGAACTCTACGTGTGAAATCACCAGCACCAACTGCAGATGAACGTGATCTACAAGTGCGTTGCCGTTTAGACTTTGGCCATATGGAGTGATGCAATTCTACATTTTACTCCAAGTAACACCACCTGTTGTATTTCTACTATGCTTATTTTCTAACTCTTTGTGTTGTGAATAACTTTTGAACATTCTTCATGCTAACGCGAATGGTCATATCATGGACTTGTTTACATGGAATGCTTTTTCAAAACATTAGATTATATTTGCAACAATATGTATTATGTAGTATGCTACTTAATAGACCTTCTTTAGATGCATCTCGTTGAATGAATTGTGTCAAGAAATTAGTGCTTGCTTAAATTCTTATCCATAAATTTGCAATGTCGATTGCACATATTTTTTTCCCGCACAATTCGGTTTACTAGGATTTTGCATACTGTCATTAAATCTAATAGTGTAACCCCCACAACTAGTTAAAAGAAAAAAACAAAAGAATAAAGTGATATTTTATGTAAAGTAAGATAAATGTGTGCATGAGATAAAAATATGTTAAACGTCTAAATGATAATTAGAGAAGCATCGTGGATCAAAAACAAAATGAGTAAATTTGATGGACGAACTAAAAATGTGGGGTAAATTTCATGGGACGAGCAAAAATAAATTAAATTTTTTAAAATTTAATCCGATTTGAATCCGAGAAAATAAATATCCAACTCGAAATCCAATTATATATTCCAAGTCTGATTCGGAGACGGAGCAAAGTTGGACCCCTTAAAAAACCCGATACTTCAACTCGACTCCAACCCTACTCCAACACAACTCGATCGAGCACCCAACTCTGAATTCGAATTTAAGCCATTTTTAATTTAAATAAATTTGAACTTCGTATTGAAAATAAAATGATATTTAGTTTATTCAAACCAAATTTGCGAACTTTACATTAGAGTCATAGATTAAAAATCAAATTCAAGTAGAATGTCTAAGCTCAATTTGTGTTTTATATTAAGTCAACTTCGCAAAACATATATTATAATATCAATTAATTGTTGGAATTTAGAGTGTATAGTGGACATCGGAAATGATTTAATTAATTAAATTAAATAAATAATTTGATTAAATTAATTAAGTATATCCCAAGGTTACAAGGAATAAGTGATTTTAGGGAAATTAAAAGTCACTAGTCGCGAACGAATTCGCGGACCGCGAAATGCAGGCAGAATGTTTCTGTTTTGTGAAAGTCGAAACTCGCGACCAGTGACTATTTTCGCGACCCGCGAAAATCTGAAATTTCAGAATTTTTTCCTTGCGACGTTTTGCTTTGTTCTAGTTCGTTTTGGTGGTTATATAATAACTTCCTACAGTTATTATGGTTACTTTTAGCCATGTTCCTTGGGTTGTATAGGTTGAGTGAAAAGCGATATCGATTCGTGAATCGATCTCGTGTTTCACGGATCAACCTAGTGCTTCATGGTTCAACACTTTGTTTCATGAAGTGGTGTGAGCTATTCTATAAATATAGAATGCTTGTGTGTTGTTTGAGACATCTAGAACATCCATAATTTCTGATTTCTTCTCCTCTTAAGCATTTCAATCAAGAACTTGCAATCCTTGATTGTGTATTTCCATATTTCTTACCATTTAAGTTGCTTTTATGTCATTCCAATATCCTTGTGCTAGGAAATTGGTGTAATTCTTTGTATCTCAGAACGTATTTCCGGTTGATTCCCAAGCACCGTGGTAGGGAGGAAATAACGTTTTAGGAAAGAGCATCTCGCCTAGAATTTATATCAAGTTACAACAAAATCTTCATTGTTACTTTGATCGTGTTGAAGATCGGTGTATCGGAGATCTCAAAGGGTGAATATAAGCAAGGCTTGATTGTCATATGTAATTTGGTTTTTCTATCACAACTTGTATTTTAATTTATTGTTTACTTATAAATTAAAGTACATTTTACAACATTAATAACTAGATAATGCCCATGCGATACACGATTTTATTATATTTTTAGACATATTTGGTTAAGGAAAAAATTTAAAAATTTATGCGTTATATTTTAACCATCTCAAAATATCATATACTCATTAAATAAATAACATTACAAAAATTTAATAAACAATTGAAAGAAAAAAAAAATAAAATATATGATTTTTTTAATATATTAATTGATATGACCTAAAAAGTAAAAATTTAATCAATATAAATAACATTATAGTTATAATTAGAAAAATATTACTAATAAATACAATGTCATCATCATTGCGTTTTAGAAGAAAATTTTTATTGATAAAGTGACACGTAAGCAATTTTAAAAAGTGATGACATCAACAGTGTTTGTTTAGTTTTGGTTATTATAGATAGATATAGATATAATACTCAAAGTTTTAAACGCAATGTTTTTTTAGCCATCTTTATTATAGAAACGAATGATTCAAGACTTTGGTAAAAAGAAAAGCTGTAATTGCTTATGTATACTGTTTAGCCATCTTTATTATAAAAAACACTTAAAATTCATTTAATATTTCAAATTTTGTTACTATTCAAAAAATACATATATAGTTCTTATTGTTTCCTTTTTTCTGTTATCTATAAACACTACTAATGAAGAAACGAAACAGATGTTAAACCATCATAACTGATGTTAGATATATTCAATTATAATAATGTTTTAGTTTCTGTTTTTCCTTTCCTTTGTTGTAGTATATATATAGCTGCTTCCCCTTTGTAAAACTCAAGCTTTCAATTCATTCTATTATTCTCTTATATGGTATCAGTATCTCGTTCCTTTCCTTCTGCTTTCCATGGCCACCTCTTCCTTCACCACCACCATTTTCAACCCAAATGATTCCACATCTCCTCTTCTTGTCATCTCTGTCACTAATGTTCTCAAACTTCATTCTAAGAACTAGTTGGACTGGAAGCTTCAAATTACTGTCATCCTTAATGGATATGATTTAATGGGGTATGTTAATGGCTCTTTATCTCCACCCCCTGACAAAATCACAGTGGACAATGTATCCACATCAAACCCTGCTTATCTTTCTTGGTTTCGCCAAGATCAATTACTTTTTGGAGCCCTTCTTGGTTCTTTGTCTACCGACCTTATCTCATTACTCCCAAGCCAAGACTTCCAAAGAATTGTGGGATATTTTGGCAGAGACCTTTCATAAGGTCAGTAGGGGTCACATTAAACAGAAGAAGGATCAACTCAAGGCTATATCCAAAGGTACCAAATCCATTAATGAATATATGCAATATGTGAAACTTATTGCCGACGGATTGGCCTCTTTGGGTAAACCTATGGATCACGAAGATCTTACTGATCGCATTCTTGAGGGTCTGGATGCTTCATATGAAACTTTTGTCGAGCAAATCAGTTTTGAAGAACTTCATGAAAAATTGATCAATAAAGAATTAGCTATCGAAAAGCAAGAATCTCACAATCTTGTTGCATTACCTGCTACTGCTTTTGCTACCACACGTCGCCATTCATCTAAGCCCAACAATTCTAGGTATACTGCCTCTCATAGTCAATCGATACACTCATCTAACCATGCTTCCTCCTTTCATCCTCGTACCCCGAAACCGTTTCTTAGAAAATGTCAATGGTGTGGTGAACGGAGTCATGTTCTTTCTCAATGTAGTGTCTTCAAACAATCTTTTCCCACTGTGCAACCTCCCACAATTGTACTAGCTGTTGCCAAAGGTTTACCACAAGCTAATATTGCCAACTTCACTGAGAATAATGACAATGGTTGGTTACTTGACAAGTTGCCCTTATTAGATGCGACTTGGGAGCATTATTATGCCATTGATGTGCACTTTCCCATGTCCATCTTGAAGACAAGTTGCATCTCTTTGTGGCGGGTAATGTTATGGACCCAAGCGAAATTACGAAAGCCACAACAAAGCAAACTGAAGGACTCTTGACTTAAAAGTGGGCGGAAAACAATAGGCTGAGTTGGCAATTACATTTTTATATTTTTGTTAGTTGGTAATCTGTTTTTAGACCCTTTCATGTATTTTTTTTCATGTGTGTGTAATAATCGGTGAAGATCACTTAAAGGAGTTTTTACTTCACTCCAAGGTCAAGCATGATATTCCTCTCATTCTTCAATAAAAGTTCTAAGGTATTCCTTCGATCTTGTTTAGTGCTACCTTTGTGTGAAGATCATTCGGGCAGTAAGTTTGGTTCTTCAACATATTCTATAGCTACAATATTTTCTGATCTAGGGGGGTTGGATTTAATCTAACAAATTAAAATGTGGTTCAGTGCAATTCGGTAAAGGAACAAATAAGGTTTGAATCAATTCTTCAAAATGAGTTTGATTTGGTTTCATAGAAAGTTCAAACTCAGAGTACTTTAGTTACTATTTCGCTGTTTTGTTATGTATAGATAGTGGTAACCCTACCTATTTCTCAAAAGATGAAAATTGGAATTACTCAGTAATTGGTTACCCTCCTATAGTGCGATTTTGACAGGACGGAACGAAGACTTTTTCAGGAATGACGCAAATTTAAGCAACAAAATAGATAGGGGCAAAGTAAGTAAGTGACTATCAAGTATCAACATCTTGAAACAATGAGCACCTTTTATTTATATATAACCATCCATGATTCCACTAGTAAAAGACAATTGGAATAATGCTCTAAAAATTCGCCAAACAAAACACTCTGCAAATGTAATATTATAATATCTGTATCGGCACAAATTTTATGGGTAATCAAAACATATAATCTCTTGAGTCTTGCCCAGACATGTGCAATCACTTTGATGCATGTTCGTTTCAGAACTAACATATATGCACGTTAAAGATGAACACATTTCATGGACGAGCTCTAATTAGTCATTACAATAATATGATTCCATCGATTGTCAAAATTCTATTAGACATTCCTATGAGCTACAAGTACTAGTATTTATTATTCACAGAAAGGTAAGAGCTTGATGACTCCCAACCAAGCCTCCAATAATACAAAGGGAAAGGTTTATTGGTAGAATACATTGCCGTAAGAATTAAGTAATAATCAAGTACCTCTTATAGCCGTTGCAGCGAAATTCACAAGAACGATTAGGCAGCAACTTTTTTTGCTGTTACCGAATTTACAATGGTGGCAAACTCAGGACCCTACATATTCAAATTTCACAAATAAGAAAACACATCAATTTGAATTTCTGTTGAGGCAGGATTGATATATGCTGAAATTGACATTAGAACATGAAATATGTGCCTCTCAAAGCTTAGCAAGCAAACTATAACCTCAAATGTAGAAAATAAGTAAATTCTCACTAAAGACAATTGCAGATATATATCTAAAACTTTTGCAGCTCTTCAAAAGCAAGTAAACACTAGAAAATGAATCTTCAACTATTCTCCTTCGTATCTCGTTCATCGATGGAAACTAGATGGGTTGCTGCACAATCCAAGCTTTCATAGCTCGGATATAAATGAAGACTTGAAGGAGACACAAGAAATCCCTGTCAGTAAACCTGGGAAAACGGTCGGTCGGTCGAGTTTTGGGTCGGATCAATTTCGGTCGGGTCATTTTCGGGTCGGATCGTTCTCGGGTCGGATTGATTCGGGTCGGGTTGGCCCCGACGGGTCATGACTTATAAAATATCTAAAAAAAATATTTTTCAAATTTTATTATTTTTTGACAATAGTCGTGCCTGTATCAGTATTTTTAACACATAACTCGTACCCGACCCTCCCCATGAACCCGACACCAAGTGCTTGAAACGAGGCAAAAAAACCCAAGCGATACTGACCAACACTTTGTTCAGATAACAAGGGAAGTGGAAGGGTGGGAACAGAAGAGAAATGATAATGGAATTCTCCCTTGTTTATTTAGGAGGGAAGGAAAGATAGGAAGAGAAATAACAATTGCCTTTCGGATCTTTCCGCATTATAATAGATTTATTTATTAACAAAATGAAAGGTTTAAATTCCATTAAATCCTTCCCTTCAAAACTGGTATCAAAATTCCAACAAAGAAAAATATATAGCTCCAAATCTGTTCACTTTATATTCCTACAATTTCCTCAATCCAATCAATGTACATGAGTGGACCTTGTCAGATTTTAATCCAACTTGCCCGCTGAGAACAATCGGCAATGGTATTTTTAACAAAAATGTTTTTTTCTGAATTTGTTCACCATTTGGTAATAGATGCAAAGTTCAAAATTTTAGCGATGTGATGTCGTTGTTATGGTAGAGTGTTGTCTTCAAAGAATGTTCTATAGTAGTGCACTTATTGTGATATTTCTGGAGTTATTATGGCTACATGTCATAAGATTTGAGACGAAATATCTAGTGAGCCTTTCCAAATCGAGGGCTTCGTTAATATCAAGTCTAATTTTAATTTGGCAAGACAGATCCTTACCCCAAGGGACCAATCCAATCAAAAATTAGCATATATACATGATTACTACAAGCATCATTTATCTTATATTTTTCTTCTATATTAACCATCCCAGCCATAATACAGCCCAAGAGCAACTAGAATGAATATTGATAATTATCTCCCTGTGGAAAAGTGAGTATAGCTCATGAAAGGAGAGAGAACAAGAAGGAAAGCACTAATACCTTCAAAGAAGCGCCCCCCACAAGGAAGCCATCAATATCTTCTTTTTTTGCAAGCTCAGCACAATTGCGTCCATTGACAGACCCTACAACCATACACTCAACAAAGTCAGCAGTACTTCACTTGCCAAACATAGCTAGAGACCAATCACAATACCAATCATTTGTTAGCTAAATGCAATTTAAGTTGTAGTGAAAAAGGGTCTTAAGTTGATTGTAATTCTAGTTTCAGAAAATAACGCATCAGAAAGGAAGGACTACTGAAAACCAAGATCAGAAATAGAAATCGGTTCATATTTCAAAAATAATCAAGTGAAGGTTTTTCTAGGGTTTCAATCAAGTTTTGGTGGAATAACACAACAAAAGTGACTCCAAATAAATTTAGATTGGCGAAGTAACAAAGTGAATCAGGAAGAAAGCTATTTCATGTCTAAGTGACCTTAAAACCTAACCCAAAGATATAAGCAATGGCCAAACCTTAAACGTAGCATACATTTTGATCGTCCAAGTTCAGAAATGAACACTTAAACGTAGCATCAAACTCGTTCAGTGACTGAAAACGTTAAGGATCCCCAAAATACAATTATCTTGGAGGATAAGCGAATGCTGAAAAAATATCTATGTTTCAGCAGAACTCAAGCTAGAAATGGAAGACTAGAAAATTTTACCAAGATACATAGAACTAGAGGCCTTTGAGAAAAAGTATATATGGAACCCGTTATCATCCCATGGTTTCAGAACCTACTGCACTGCCCCGCCCCCAAAGGTCTTCTTCATGATGCAGGTGAGGGTGGCTACAAAAAAATCTCAACTCTAGATTTGGAATGTCACTTGTTTTTCGAACATAGACTTATAGATAGAAAGCATTCTGCATCATGTATGATCCCCAATCTACTTCAACCACACCAGAGCATCACTTTTTTTTTTCACAGTTTTACTCTAGAAGGAAATGGCACTTTGTATACCTCCATAAATAATGCGTGTCTTAGAAGCAACTTCTAATGAAACATTTTTTTTAAGCCAATCACGAACAGCAACATGCACTTCCTGAGCCTGGTCCGGGGTAGCTACTTTACCAGTACCAATAGCCCATACAGGTTCATACGCAATGACAACATTATCCCAGCTTGGCAAGGCATCTGCACATGTGATTCCACCATGTACTCAGAGGGTTTATTATTCTGCTTTAGCATCAAATTTTATTTTAAGGAAAACTTTAACACAATGGGCAAGCCGAAAAGATAGATTGCCTGCAAAAGCCTTCAATTGCTTGTAGCATACATCAAAAGTTTTCCCTGCCTCTCTTTGTTCAAAGAGCTCCCCAATACATGCTATAACTCCTAGACCTTGGCCCTGAGCATATGCAGCCTTTTTCCCTATAAACTGAATGCAACAAATGGTTACTAAAAATAGGATTATATCTTTCTAGAGTACGATAACAGTACACACCACACTTGCAAGTTTAGTAAGAAAAATACCTCATCAGTTTCCCCAATAATGTGTCTTCTCTCAGAATGTCCAAGAACAACCCACTGGACGCCAAGATCCTTCAGTTGCTCAGCACTGAGACATTAGTGAAAATAATGATTTTAAACAGAATAACACATTTTCCTCCTAAACTAAAGCAGTTCAAAGGCCACACATAATGCAGTAAGAGGAGGATAAAAGTTTTGTCTACAGGTTCATTACAAGCTGAGAAATCAAGGTTGAATAATCTCAAAAGAACTTTAACAGAAATTGCATAGTACAAGATGGATCGAATTGTTCTGCGTTTAACAGATATCAGGGTGAACTGCCAATGCTCGAGTTCCAGCACTTAGCAGTAGAAAATAATCTTTTTTAGCAACTGTAAAAAAATACATCAAGAACATCAAGACAAATTTTGGCATGCTTATTCAGTCACAAACTACCAAAAATGAGTGCATTATGGTAAGCAGTTCAAAGTAACTACATCAAAATTCAGTCTCAACCTCGTATATGAGTGAGAAAGAGGGGACATATTTTAGTAGAATAATTGAGTAGAGTTCAATCACCAAGATGATATGGATAACCTAAAACACCTCGACATGCATATCTCATATAGAGACGCTTGCTTGCATATGTCAATGCGACAATGGTATGCTCAGGCCTCAACTTTTAATTCAGTGTACACTTAAATATGAAATATAAAGTTTAGAATATCAAGTGGATTTTTCTTTCCAATTTAACTTGAGACAAAAAACTCTAACAGCCATATATGACGCTTTTATAGACTGATCTACATGCTTATTGCTAAGCGTGTTTCAGAAATTGAAAATAGAATTTCCACGGATAGGCTGCAGAAAATAATCATGCAACAATTATAACCAGGAATAAACTTGTAGAAAACAAAAGATAACTATAACTTAGTAATAAAAAGAGCACATGGCATAAAAAGTCCAAAGATACTGATAGGAAGCAGGGGATGTTCACCTGATTTCTCCAGTAAAAGCTCCACCTTTACCAATCCAACAATTCTGAGCTGATATTTCAATGCGATTGGTCAAAGAACTCTTAACTTGATCAATGTAAACAAAGGGAGGCGCTACAACAACGTCTGCAATATTTTAAAGAAGCTTGTTCAGAAAGTGGCACTTTCTAATTTCTTAACATCCCTATCTTTCACTATTGTTTTTAGGATCATTTACCAACTACAACCTCTAAGTTTACTCAATTTCAAAAAAACAGCCGCAAACTTTGTTTTTTACCAACTACAACTTGTAACTTAACAAACATGACATCGACACAGCCAAAACACCCCATTTTAACCACTTTTTTACCCTAGTTTTTGATGTTTTGGCTGTCTCGATGTCATGTTTGGTAAGTTGGAGGTTGTAGTTGGTAAAAAACAAAGTTTGCGGCTGTTTATTTGACTTGAGTAAACTTAAAGGCTATAGTTGGTAAAGAATCCTTGTATTATTTTTCCAATTATTCAATTTATCTTTACATAAATGAATAGTCAATAGAATTGAGATTATACTAGATGGAAGCAATTTATATAAGATTCGAGTATAATAAATGTAGCTTCAAATGAAGCAAACTCAGAAAACCTACAAAGTTACAATTTCACAGCATGATGAATTATGATTCTGAGAAAATCTCACCAACATCAGGCTCCAATGTTGCACTGTTCAAGTCCGAAACAAGTTTAGCTATAGATTCTTTGGTCCCATTCTGTTGAAACAATATCACCATGTCAGAGTTTTATACACTAACATGGAAGAGGGAAAAGGGAGACATTTTAAATCATAACAAAAGTTGGGATTTGCAAGCAAAGGTATCCTAAATGAACACGATACAGAAAGGCATCTAAATAAGTAGGAATTGAAATTTTTAAACAAGATACTATAAATATCATGAAAATAGACCTTGTGAGTTTAGCATAGTAAAACCACGTAGATAAACCGGCCTCTTCAAGGGTCACACTACCCACAATTTTCCAACTGTTGTAAGAAAGCAATAGTAGTTTAATCTCTATAATGTAAAAGTTTCCATCAACATTTTCTTACCCAAAGCCATTGAATGGCTACACTTAGACTTCCACATAGACAGGGTTCAAAGGTTGGACGTACGTAATGACACCATTATTAGTGAGAACAAAAAGGTATTCTATTGGATCTTTGATAGTAAACATCATCTATTAAAAAGTGCAAATGATAAATGAGCCTTTTAACATAGTTCATTATAAATTGAAACCTAAAAACTATAAATGTTCCAATCATTTGTGAAAACTTATCATTTACATGAGATCTCTTCTGTAACTCCTTCAAACCATGCATTTCACCTTGAATAAACATATCATACTGATATTTAAGGCACTGATAGAGGTAGCAAACAACCAGGTAATTTTTACAATACAAGCAAATGCACCATCAAAATTAAAAATAATAAACTACTTAGCCCCATCTCTAAATGTTCAACAAAGATTACTAAAAATGTGCACTCTTCTATCAGAGCAAGAAAATAGAAATAGGTAATTTGGTAATTTTAAAAACAACAGAAAGTCCAAAATTACAATTTAATGGCCGGGAGAGAACGATAATTGCAGTTTTCAAGGCAATGCACAACTTGAGTACATTATAGAAGAAGAAGAAGAAGAAGAAGAGTCAAGACTTCGAGTGTCATTGTCAAACAATTGAGTTCATACTTCCAATATCAAAGAATGCATAACATTACAGACTGTAGTCAAGTACTCCGACAAAAGAGGATTAAAGATGATTCATTTAGTCTAGGAAATAACTTGAAGCAAGCTGATCCAAAGATTCATGATGTCATCCCTCCTCCCCCCCCCCCCCCCCCCCCCCCCCCCCCAAAGGATTTATGAGGCAAGGATATAAAATGGTACTTACACACTTCCAATTACCGCCAACAAAGAACTGCAAACAAAACAGAACAAAAACTGTTAGATACACTTCAGGAAAGTCATAAACCAATATGCACGCATTTAAACACTTCTGACTCCGTTTTTTTATTCAATGACTTTTATCTAATGTTTACAGCTACTAAAAAACAACTCATTTCACCATTTTTACTTGAACAACTCTCATTTCACCATTTTTACTTTAACAACAGTGAGACAACGTTGTTATTGCGATTAACATTGTAAAGTGGCTATTATCTCTCATGGATACTATTATACTATAATATGACTTATAATGTCTTACAACATTGTTCAATACCTGTTATATGTTGCATCAACATTTCAAAATGACTACATCTCCAATTCGGTTCAAAATCAATCTCCCGATATTACTTCATGTGATTAAAATGCCATTGCTAGCAAGCTCAAGTAAATGCAAATTTTCAAGAAACTCAAACTCCTTATATAATTTTCTTCTTCACTCTAACCGGAAACTGGATTTTCCGATGGAAAATTCAACCAATTTTTCATTTCTATGAAACTTAATTTTTAAAGTTTACATAAAAATCTACCGTATTTTTAGTCTCTCGCCAGCATTAATCAAATCATAAAATAAAGCGCCAAATTCCATATTTGTTTTTTCACAAACCAGAAATTATCGAATAAAGTAATTTATAAACCAATAAGCAACAAAAAGTAAGGTCTAATTTTCCTAGGACCTTAATTTCAATATTTCGCCTATGAAAACCACAATTCCATTTTCTCAACTATAGTAGTACAATCACGAAAAAATCCTAGATCAAAGCTACAACTCACACATAATGGCCCAATAGCACATTTTTAACTCGTCATTATCCTATTGATCATTAAATCCAGTAAAACAGACATGAACTTCCTCATTGTCCTCAAAATATGAATAGATATAACAGATAAAAATGTCCAATTATTCAACACTACTCCAAAACAGCACAATACCTTTCCAGAGCCAGCCATGGCAACAACACCTCTAGAACCACGACGAGTAGAAACCATACGCAACTGAGAATTAACCTGCTGAAATAGCGAATGAGTAGAAACGGACGTTTGAAACTTCGAAAACGATCGTCGAAGACCAGAAAACTGAATCGACACAAGCGAGTCATGGTTACTCATTTGCGATGTTGCTGAAGTTGAGACAAAGGCCATTGTTCACTATCTCGATTGAACCTTTTTCTCTCAAAAAAAGCTTGCTTTTCTGCAGCTACTGGAAGTAGTGTGGTCAGTGGTGACTGGTGATAAAGAGTTTAGGGCTTTTGGAGCAGTACCAAACAAAAGAACCCATTCTTATTTATGGCCAGTTTTTTCGTATTATTGTCCCGAATCATTTTAGTTGTCCTATTTTTTTATTTGGTAAAATCATATTAATTGTCTCATTTTCTTTTTTGTCTATCTTTTAATTACCTAAATACCCCCACTTTTACTACTCTCAATAACCAAATACCACCTTTACAATTAATTTATAAGGTGTTCTCTTCAACTTATTTTTTTGACTTATTACTTATTCTTATTGGAATCAGATCAGATCAAACCAGATCAGATCAGAACTATTCAGATCAGATCAGAAAGTTTTAGACCAGATCAGACTAGACCAGATCAGATCAGACCATACCATCATTATTATTATTATTATTATTATTATTATTATTATTATTATTATTATTATTATTATTATTATTATTATTATTATAGCTAATATTAATTAATTAATTACTTAATTAATAAAATAATTAATAAATAAATATATAAATAATAATTTTAATAATATAAATAATGTAATAATATTATTATGTTAATTTATTTATTAATTAACAATATTTTTTTAATTAATTAATTAATTAGACAATAATAATATAAATGACTATTTAATAATTATAATAATGTTAATGAAATTATTATTAATTTATTTTTTAACTAATTAATTAAATAATACTAGTATTTATAAATTAAATTCTTAATTAGATACTAATAATAATAATAATAATATAATAATAATAACTTTATGAAATCAAATCAGATCAGATCAGATCAGATCAGACCAGATCAAATCAGACCAGATCAGATCAGATCAGAATGATTCAGATCAGATCAGACTGAATCAGACCAGATCAGACCAGATCATATCAGATCATATCAGACCTTAGTAAATTCAGACCTTATCCAATCAGATCAGACGAAGAGAACAGACCCTTAATCAATTAAAATACTCAACTACCTCCTTTTTAATGGACCCCACACCACCCTTAATAACCGTGAAAACTCAAATGGGACATCTAAAATGATTCGGAGGGAGTGAAACTTTATCACTCTAAGAAAACACTAAATCTACGCATAAAGTCAGTCGGAGCTAAAGCTTTGAAAATCAAATTGTGATACCCCAGATTTAGATTGAAAAGAGATTGATAGACTACTCATATCAACAAGGTGCATCTTCTTTTCTAGGGAGCCCATTTCCTAAGAACTAATTAAGATTATTAGACCTTAAGCATTTTGATAATGGTTAAAGACAAAGTACTATGCTTTGATTGGGTGTTTGAGTATCTTCAAGCAAATCCGTCTCTGAGATTTTTGGGGCCCTAGGCAAAAATCTATATTGGGGCCCTTTCGTAGATAATATTGAGAAGATTAAAACTTTAATTAAACTAAGCAAAACAAAATATTTTCATATGTTAAATCAACATTATACTCCCTTTATCACAAAGTTATATTAGGTCACCACTGCTACCGATTTTGATATTTAATGGGTCCTAGGACAAATAAAACCTCCACTCGGACCCTGCCTTGTGCGGGATATCGGGAATGTCCTTTACCTTTACCTTTTAGGACAAATAAAAAAATAGCACCTACTATAAATTTTCTAAAATATAAAATGAGTTCTCTAAGCTTTTTGTAAATCAAAATCACTTATAATATTATCAACATTTTCTTAAAATTCTTTTTAAATTGATAATGTATTAATGTTGTAAGATCATTCAACCACTTTTGTGAAATGGATGATATTATCGGTATGTATTTCTTTCTTCCAAAGTTCCAAATGTACCAAATCATAGTTTCTTTCCAAAAATATATTAAGTATAAACTACGAAATACAATAAAAAAATATACTAAACAAAAACACTAATACTACTATTATAGTATAATACAATAAATATCGAAATCCAAATTCCAAATTGCAATTTCTTTAAAACACAATTAGAATAATTCAAACATCAAAATTCCTTCAAAAATCCAACTTTGAAAATCAAAATCTATTATCTTCAAAAAAAAAAAAGAAAATCAAAATCTATTAAAAATATTAAGTAGTGTTGTAACATGTCTGCAACTGCAATTTATGTTCAAGAAGTATCCATTTTTGAAATTGAATGCATGCCATGATTTTACTTGAAAATTAATGAAATTGATTTGGGAATAACACGGACAGGAGGAAATTTTTTTTAGAGTGAAAATTAATGTGAAATAGAATTGGGGAATTGATATATGACGAGTAAATTTTGGAAATTGTTAATTGAGTAAATATGGAAGACTAATTAGCTAAGTAAACTTAGGGAATATCAATTGTCAATATTTTTGGAATTGAAAGTGGAGTAAATATGGAAAAGCGGAGTGAGAACTTCCTAATTTATTGATATAATATAACTTTTTTCTTATATGATGGGCCCCTTTAAATATCAATTTTCTACATTTTAAGATTGGGCCTGGGCGGTGGCCCCTTTGGCCTACCCTCAGGGCCGGCCCTGTCTTCAAGTACCATTAGTACAATAGTATTAAGTGGTAGTGGGAACTTGGGCGTGTATGCTTGTTGGATGCATGTCTTGGGCTCCAAGGCTACTTTTTCAGAAGTAGTACAAAGTGGGGACCAAAAGAACAAGTGGCATGCAACAAAAGGGGAGCAGCAGAAGCTGCTGTGTAGGTGGCTCAACCCACCCGCTCGGTCGAGCAGCTGGTCGAGCGGGCTCACTGCCTCAAATTTTCGAACTCTGCCTGCTGGTGTCCTATTATTATTGCTGCCCCATATGTCCCTCCTTAGTTTATATATATGATGTGCCATATTCCTTGTATTGTAGAGCCAAGCTTAGAGCTTGAGCCTCCCATTCTCCTTACCATTCTCTACTCTATGTCATGCTCACACACACACTCCATTGATGTAATTCCTTCAACATTTGTAATGAGCTTTCAAGCTCTCTATCCTTTAAACACATAATGATACACTTGCTTAGGATGGTGGATGTAGCCTAATTAATGGTGAACCACCTTAAATCTTGGTGTTATTGTTTTTACTTACTTTTATTGCTTTAATCACCTTAATACTTGCATATAAACCATGGTTCATTAGTACACCTTTAAGCCATGGTCGTTAACCTTTCGTGCCACCTTTAGGCCCACGCTTCCGCATACGTTAGCCTACTCTAACATTTATCACAATCACATTGTTATTATTAGTTTATATTATTATTGTATTTTATTTTTATGTATTTACACACTTACATATCCGTGCATTGCTCGGGCATATATACTAGTTAATTGATGATTAATGAGTACAAATACTCTTATGTTTCATTACAACCATCATAATGCATCTAATAAGAGTACTTGTACTGTACAGTGTTTAAACACTATTATTGATAGTGTTATTGATTATTCATTTGTTGTTTGACATCCATAGGATAATCATACATTCTAATAAATTCTTGGGAAATGACAAATGTCAATGTAAGAGAAGGTGTGCCATTTGTAATTTTTCTATTGGTTAAAAGCTAACAGATTTCCTTCTTACATTAATGCTTGCTTAATTTAAGAAATAATTTATTAGGATATTGTAATTAATTTAAGGAATAATTTATTAGACGATAAATAATTTTTGAACTTATTATTTGAATTATTTTTGTATCAAATGTCACAATTTTTAATTTGCCTAAATGAATGCAGTCAAAGATAACAAATTATTTCTCACATGGAATAATCAAATTAATTAATTGCTATATTGATTAAACTAAATTAGGTAAATTAAGTTATCAAATAAATTACATTTAATCTTGACCAATATCTCTACCATTAAATTATCTTTGACTATTATTTATTTATGGCTAAATTGAGTAAATTATAAAATACATATATCATACATTCTAATAAAATTCTTGGGAAATGACAAATGTCAATGTAAGAGAAGGTGTGCCATTTGTAATTTTTCTATTGGTTAAAAGCTAACAGATTTCCTTCTTACATTAATGCTTGCTTAATTCAAGAAATAATTTATTAGGATATTGTAATTAATTTAAGGAATAATTTATTAGACGATAAATAATTTTTGAACTTATTATTTGAATTATTTTTGTATCAAATGTCACAATTTTTAATTTGCCTAAATGAATGCAGTCAAAGATAACAAATTATTTCTCACATGGAATAATCAAATTAATTAATTGCTATATTGATTAAACTAAATTAGGTAAATTAAGTAATCAAATAAATTACATTTAATCTTGACCAATATCTCTACCATTAAATTATCTTTGACTATTATTTATTTATGGCTAAATTGAGTAAATTATAAAATATCTTTCGCATAAAATCGGATCATATATTCCAGACAATTTTTAATATTACAAATTTAACTTATACATATATTGTAAAAATTGAGTAATTTACGAGTACATAATATCTCAGGCTTTATTTTTTTAATTAATATATTTATATTCATAAATGCCGATGCTAAAAAACCGTGCATTGCACGGGATTCTATACTAGTATCATTATATTACGTTCAATATGAAATTGTGAAAAAAATCCATATTTAGGTAGAATATGATCAATTTAATGTCAAAATGGATCATTTTTAAGTCAAATAAAACATTTTTATTTTAATTAATCTATTTAAGACTTGCTTTAATGTAAAAAATTAAATTTTTATTCTTCAATTTTTGAAAATCCAATTTATTTTCAGCTGGTCTTGGGCGAGACCGTCTCAAATTGAGACAAGGGTGAGCCGGCCCAATTCGCTTGCCTTACATGCTTTCTCTCTCCTTTTTCATCTTCTGAACATTTTTTAATTCTAATCTTAAAGGTATCAATTTTGACCTTAAAATATCAATTTCAATTTAAAGTAGTACTTAAACATATCAATTAAAGTAAAAGTTTCAATTTGAACCTATAAATGATCAATTTTGATGTTAAAGTGATCAATTTCTACCTAATATATGGTTATGCTTCAAAATTTTAGTACAAAGTTATATTAGATTGTGTTCTTCTATCAATTAAAGTAAAAGATTCCTCATGTTGCTCGGCACCATCACCTACTGCTCTATTTATAGCTACTAAAGCACAAATTTTATCCCAATTGTCTATCCGTTTGTTTAGATAAGCTGAAGCATTAGAATTCTCCTGTTTTACAAAACAAATGGGATATTAAGTATTATTACCATAAATATAGCAACATATAAGTAAACTACAAAACCATCCATAAACATAAATATAGCAATTGTATTATTTATCGTTATTCAGTTACCTTACAATATTCGTGCCATTGAGGCAAGTCATGAAGATCTACCTCAACCATCTTTCTCTCATCATTCCACTTGAATTTGGTGTAAGTTCGGATGTCGGTGATGATAGCATGATGCTTTTTCCATATTCTAAGCCTATTCTTAGCGTGATCCACCATCAATTGCATGCCCAATTCATTTCTTAGCTTATCAACAACTGCTTGATAAGCTTGAGGCTTGAAATCACCATCACCTTCGTTCCCCTCATTAATTTGTTCAATTAAAACTGAAGTAAGAATTGCATCCATCTGGGGAGTCCAAGTAACATAGCCCCTCTTTTGTGTTGAACCTGAAGTTGTGCCTGAATTTGATGGTCTTTTCCCATGTTTGTTCATTGTAGCACTATGAAGTAATGAAATAAAAAGCTTATACTTAATCATAAATCACATGAACTCATCAAGCTAGTCCGAATTAAAGTTTTACATCACAGTTTTAGAATATTTCTAATACATAAACCAATCACAGTTTTAGAGAAAACTTAACATATTAACTGATACTAGACTATATATATTTCATAAGAAACAACACAATTATACTACATTAATTAAATCTCTACAGTTTGTCCCCTTCGCCTTTGGTAGTCCCTAAACATTTGTTTGGCAAGCTCATCTCGAAATAAATTCCACTCAGGTGATGAACGAACAAGTGAAATGTATTCTTCTCCTCCTTCTTCATCGATTCCTGGTTCAATTAATAAGTCATGGTCAACCTCATGCAATAAGTCCATTTCTTCTAATTTCTCCACCCTTAAGAAATTATGGAGAATGAAACACGCATTTATAATTCTAACTTGAGTTTTTTTCCTAAAGAAACTAGGATTTCTAAGGATACTCCAACGCTTTTTCAATAAGCTAAATGCTCTTTCAATTGTGTTCCGAGTTGAAGAATGACGCAAGTTAAAAAGCTCCTTATATGTCGTTGGAATATTTCCCCGCCACAAATTCAAATGATATCGAGTTCCTTTATAAGGAGCTAAGAACCCATCACCATTAGAAAATCCCAAATCAACAGTACAAGAAGATATTTGTTTCTAGGTAATCTCAGTCCATTAGGCCTCCGAAGAGCATCACGCAGGATGCGAGGATCCGATGCCGATCCTTCCCAACCCGGCAAAACATAAGTGAAACACAAATTAGAATCACAAGAAGCCAAGACATTAGTACTTAGATCCCCCTTTCTATCTCGATAGCGGGTCGATCCTCAATAGGAATTGTCATTTTAATATGGGTGCCATCAAGGGCTCCAACAACACCCTCAAAGTGCTTCCACTTATTATCCCTTGAGTAATCAACATTGTAGGACTTAATATAGTGTTTTCCTAGTTTTCATATTGCTTCAATTACTATGTGAAACTGACGACTCACTGTCTCTCCTGACCGAGCAAAGATTCCTTGTAATACCCTATTCTTCAAATCATGTGCAAGGATATGTAGAAACATCGCAACAATTTCTTTTATCGTAACATATCTTCTAGTCTTTAACTCCCCTTTGGACTGCAATATATTACATAACTTATCAAAACACCTTGTGTCAAGTCGCAATTGATCTCGACATATTCTATCATTCTTCAAATCATTCATCCAAAATGCCCTCTTTTGAGCACGTATTGATTCCTTCCAAGACACCTCCCTCAACCTAATTTTTGACAATACCACACTCCTACCACTATTATAATGAAACTAATAGCTGACAAATAATAATCCATATCATCATCATTTTCTTTTGCACGCTTTCTTGACTCTTGGATACTTAATTGGTCAGACATATCTATAATTTTCCTTGATTATGAAAAAAAATAAATATTAGAGAACAAGTAAATAAGTAGAAAAGAAAAAAAATACCAGAATAAAAAGGAAACAGATGGGCAGGAAAGAGAAAATGGAACCCAAAGCTTGAAGAAGAGGAACAACAAACTCAACAAGGCCTAACTGAATATCATACGCAATCAAAACAAACCTTTGATTGATTCCAGCAAGGTGAGCAATCATATCATGAACATTAACAATTGTGTTCAGAAAGTAAGCTATTAATAGAAGAACAAGACTTAGATTTGGGTTCCCTTGAAAATTGGGCCAAATAACCCGTGAATAACACAACAGTACCAAACAAGTAAAGCCAAGAGATTTCTACAAGCACACCAACATAATCAAGCATTATTCAAAAGCTATTTGCAATTATTTTAGAGAAAAGTTCGAGATAAACAAACAGAGGAACTTGCATTGAACCATCATTGTTCACCAAAACACGCATCAGAATATTCAAACTCTCATCAAATTCTGCTCGAAACTAGTTGAATAAACTACTCAGTATTCTGATCAAAAGCTTTTTAACCTAATTTCTAGTTGAATAAACAAATCACATACCGATTAGAATGAAGCCAAGAGATTCCAACAATGGTAGATGTAAGAAATCAACAGCAAATTCCGATTAGAATGAAGTGCGAACAGTGGCGTTTTTTTAGTTTAGAATGAAGTGCGAGCAGTTTCTAGAGATTCCCTTGCATTATGTATTTCCAAATAACAGGCCATTGGGTCTTATTTTGAAATCTGGGTCTCCTTACTATTTTTTGGGCTGTTAGGATTTGGGCCAAATCCAAGTTTTAAAATTATAATGTCTCCAAACACATGATTTGACTGAATTTCGTACTTGCAAATGAAATACTAGTGTTCCCAAACGGGCCGTTATTCAATTTGAACTAAAACTTATACAATATCTTTATCACAAAATCTCACAAGAGACGGTCTATAGGATAGACCACAAAATTGGGCCAGTCCATTTCCCTTAACTGATTTTTTTTATTATAATATCAATTATATTATGTTATAATCCTAAATGTAAGGTATTATAATCTCGAATAAACTATTCTATAATCCCAAATATAAGTTATTATAACCCAAATAATTTATTATAACCCCAAATATACTATGTTATATTTTGGGCTAGACTTCATGGATTCCGTCTATAGAATAGACCGTCTCCCATGAAACTTACTGTATCTTTATAAACTTTGAAATGCGCATTTTAAAAAATGATAATTTAAGTTTATACGTTCAAAATTGAGTTGAATCATAAAACATCAAATACTTAGGTAGAAATTGATCAGTTTAACCCCACAATTGATCACTTATAGGTTCAAATTGAAATTTTTACTTTAATTGATATGTTTAAGTACTTCTTTACACTGAAATTGATATCTTTAAGGTCAAAATTAATACCTTTAAGGTAGAAATTGAAAATTTTCTAGAAAATGAAAAAAAGCCAAAAAAAGAAATTTGGAGGGCAAAGCGCGCGTGTAGTTAGGAGTGTTCACCGGTCCAAACCCGGACCGGACCGGACCGGAAGACAGGAATCCCAAAAAATCTAGGACCGGAGACCGGACCGGTTCCAACCCGGAATTCTTCCGGTCCGGTCCGGGTTTGGACCGGTTAGACCGGAAATATTTTTTGAGACAAAAAATAAATTGAAAAATAGATTATTTTAAAATAATTTAGCAAATTAATTATTATTAAATTAACATATTTAAATTAAAAAATTATTTTGTGTTGAAAAATAAATATTTTAAGTCCTTTAAAATAAATATATACATAATAATTGTAAATATTACTCCTCTTCCAAATGATTTTTATGCCATCCGGTCTCATCCGGTCCAACCCGGAATTTTCCCGGTCTAGACCGGACCGGAAACCCGGAATTGGAAAATATCAAGACCCGGAGACCGGACCGGATGCACCCGGTCCGGTCCGGTTCCGGTCCGGTCTTAGCCGGTTCCGGTCCGGACCGCCGGTCCGGTCTTATTTTGCACACCCCTACGTGTAGTACACGCGCCTAACAATGGGCCGGTCCAAATCTCGTCTTAGAGTAGGATGGTCTCATCCAAATTTTTGTAGTTCATTTTTTTTTAAATTTTTGACTTAGAGGTCCATATGTAGGGCTTTGCAAAAGTATCTCATGATCCGAATATCCGACGATTCGATTCGATATCCGAACCGATTTTTAGGATATCCGATTCGGAAGCTAAATTTGGATCGGATATCTGATCCGAAAAAGCGGATAGCGGATACCAATACGGATATCTGTTTGTGACGTTTTTCGGATATCCGATTATATTTCGGATTTCGGATAGTCGGATATCCGAGGCAAATATCCGATTGTTTTAAATATCCGAAAAATAGCTTTGTTGGATATCCGAAAAGCAAATTTATTTGAAAAAATAATATATGTTGGGAAAAGAGCTGAGATGTCGACATTATGTCTTGTCTTCATCCCATTTCTTTTTTTGTTTTTTTTTAGCCTTCTTCCCATTTCTGATTTCTAAGTATTCTTTTTTGTTTTTTCAATTAGGGTTAGGGTTATCACTTTTACTCTTTCAGTTCTCACTTCACTTCTCTTCTCTCTCGCCGTTTTTCACACATTCTCCCTCCCTCAGACGGTCAAACCCTCACGACTCACGTCACTCATGCATTCCTTCAGGCTTCACATTCACATTCATCCGATTCTCCATTTCTTTCTCACCATTGTTGTCTTGTTGAAGGTAACATCTTATTCTTAGTAATTTTTTGTTAGTAATTTAGTATTATTCAAATTAATTGCAAATGGTGGGTTTTTGTCGATTTTTTGGGTTAATTTTTGAAATTTGTTGTGGAAATGGTGGGTTTTTGAAATTTATTGTGCAATTAATTCGTCTCAGTAGCTTTAAAATTGTATTTTCTGGGTTAATTAATTCCTGCTTCATTCGACTATTCGAGTGTGGCTTAAGATGATTGAAGATGTCCTTGTTGTGGTTGTGGGCTTTGTTTTAAAAAGCGCGCCCGAGGCGCGCCTAGGCGCAGGGCGCACTGAGGCGCTAAGAAAAACGCCTCCATTAGTCTAGGCGCAGCGAACACTGAAAAGCGACCTAAAAGCGCGCCTCAAACGCGCCTCGAGCGCCTCACGCCTCCATGCGCCTCATGCGCCTTTTGAAGTCTGATGCTTGTTTTTTTTTTTTTTTGTCTGATTTCAATCATACATCATACATTATATTAATTTTAATGTATAGTGATGAAAAAGTCAAGTGAATATGAGAGTGACAAGTGTAATTTTTTTATTGGTTGGTATTTTTGGCAGGAGTATTTATGGCCAGAATTTTTAAATACATGATTATTTATGACCAAAGATTTTTAATGTTTAGTATAGTAATTATATGACCAGGAATAAATACGGCATGAGTAAACTTGACCAGGGATTTTTAATGTTTAGTATAGTAATTATATGACAATATCATACATTATATTAATTTTAATGTATATTGATGAAAAAGTCAAGTGAATATGAGAGTGACAAGTGTAATTTTTTTATTGGTTGGTATTTTTGGCAGGAGTATTTATGGCCAGAATTTTTAAATACATGATTATTTATGACCAAAGATTTTTAATGTTTAGTATAGTAATTATATGACCAAGAATAAATACGGCATGAGTAAACTTGACCAGGGATTTTTAATGTTTAGTATAGTAATTATATGACAATATGACAATAATAACAATGAGATCAAAGATTTTGACCAATAATTTTTTTTATTTATGGCAATAATAGTATAGTGATTAATTTATTTATGACCAAGGATTTTGACAACTGAGACAAAATTTCTACAAATTTAAAATGGAAGAATTTTGAAATATGTCATCGTATTTAGAATGTAGTATATAAAGAGGTGTTTCAAAACTTATACTCTTTATTAACAACCTAATTTGTGTTTTTTATATTTAATTCTTTTTTTAATTACAATATATGTATGTAAATAATTTATCACGCACCTTCATTTACTATTTTCGTTCGTATAAAATTTCACTAAAATATCAACGTATTAAAAAATCCGTGCATTGCACGGGATTATATCTTGGTGAGCCTAAAATAGAGTATTAAAAATCCATGATATTACTAATATACCCCTGATGTTAAATAAGTTAAAATAAAAAACCCTAGAATAGAAGTCGACATTTTTGCTGTTCTTCTTCGACATTTTTGCTGTTCTTCTTGGTCTCTGAGTGAAGTCGCCATTTTTGATCTTCCTTCAACAATCTTCTTCGCCTTCTTGCTTTGAGTGAAGTCGCCAGGTATGTTCTCTTTCCTTTCTTCCTTTTTCTTCTTTTTTTCTCTTTTCATTTTGTCGGTTCTGTGAGTAAAGTCGAACCATTTTTCTTCTCTGTGTTCTCCTTCTTCAAAATCGAACCAGTTGCTGTTCTTTCTTTTTCTTCTTACTCTTTTATTCTCCAGCCATTTTTTCTTCGAACCAAGTTTTTTTTCTTCTCCAGTTTGCTCAGCCTCTGTTTTTTTCTTTTTTTTTTTTTGCAATTTTTTGTGAAATATGTTGCTGTGTGTGGTTGAAATATAGTGAGTAGTATTTGTGAATATGTGAGTACTTGTTACTTTTTTTATAGCTTGAATTTGTAAATATTGTGAAATATGTTGTTGTGTTTGGTTGAAATTTATAGTGAGTCGAATTTGTAAATATGTTGTTGTGTGTGGTTGAAATTTATAGCGAGTTGTATTTTAATACTTTTTAAATTGTGTTACTCAAAACTCAATTCAGTTGATTGCTTTCTTTATCTTTGTCAATATTTTAATTTTCTTTTTATTTCTTTTGTTAACTCTAGAGTCTATACTATTTTATCGAGTTATCGTATGACTTTATGTGCTAAAATAGTGTTTATCTTACTTCTATGTTATTTTTATATGAAATTCATGTTATTTTAATATGAAATTCGCGCCTCGGAAAATAGGACCTTTTGCGCCTCGGTGCGCCTCGCGCCTCTTAAAACTAAGGTTGTGGGCAGTAGCTTTAAAATTGCAGTTTTTTAAACTTTGAAACCAATTTTGATTATATGCTTAGTGCTTTAGTTTTTTAGTCTTGAAATTAGTATATGTATATTTTAGTCTTGAAATTTTAGATATGTATATTCTAGTCTTGAATTATTTATAATGAGTAGTGGTTCATTAGATATGTATATTCTAGTCTTGAAATTTTTGTGTATTTATAATCGTATTTTTGTGTATTTTTTAAAAATTTGATATTAGCTATGATTAATTTTTGTGTAATGTAATAGGATAACCTTTATCCTACTTTATTTTTTTTGCTGAAGGCTGTGGTTGATGATTATTGCTTGATTTGCAGTGAAGATTAATAATTGTAGTTTAACTTTTAGTTTGTGTAATTTGAATTATAAAAGACTTGTACTGTTCGATGTCTGTGGTTGATTTTTATGCTTGATTATGCAACGATACTAAGGCTTGTAGTGTTGCCGGAATGCCCGGCTATTCAAAGACTTTTTATATCTGTAGTGTTGACTTTTTATATCTATTTGAAATTTGATGATTGTATTGAAAAACTTTTATTTTGTATCTAGTTAAATTAATTATGCTAAAGGTAATTAAAATTTATTTTCAATTTAGTGTTTTAGATATCGGATATCGGATACAGATATCGGATATGGGATATCAAATATCGGATATCGGATATCACATATCCGCTTCGAATAAATGCTTTCAATTCCAATCAGTTCCGGATATTGGATAGTCAGGATATCCGATTCGAAGTTTTCCGGATATCCGATTGACTTCGAATCGAATACGGATAGCACTATACTTTTCGGATATCGGATATCCGATCCGAAAGACAATATCGAATCGGATATCCGACTTTGCTCACCCCTATCCATATGGGTAGAATGAGAGCGTACTCCCAAGTTTTCCTGATTAGAAAATTTTAATTTCTAATTTTTATATAGAGCTGCGGACCTGTAAGAATTTGTGTTTATTTATTTATTATGAATTGCTAACAGGAACAGCACATAAACCCCAACCTTAACGCCAAACATAAACCCTAAACCTCCAATTCTTCATGCTCGAAAAAAAGAACACAAACTTTAATTGAAAAGAAATTCGAATAGAACTCCATACAATCAACAATGGCTGCACAAGAAGAAGAAAAAGTAGGTCCTGAAGCCATACACAAGCTTAAATCAACAGACCCACCGTTATTTCTTGCACCAAATTCCGACCTTTCTTATTCGCCCGCATTAGCTTCTCAATATCTTTTTTACTTCCCTTAAACCATACACTCCAAAATCCCCTTTTGATAAGCTTCTTACTGATGGGTTTGATGCTGAACAAATTTGGCAAACAAATTGACCTTCAATCTCAGCCTTGCTTACTTCTCTGCAAAGAGAAATCAGCGTTTTTGAGGAAAAATCCAGATCAAATTTTGAAACTTTTTAGGGTTTCTGATGCTAATGGGGTACTGGATAGAGAAATTGAGGAAAATGGGGAGGTGAGTTTGGGAGAAGACAGTGAAGACTTCGATGAGTTTAGTGATGATTATGAAGATGAGGAAAAAGAAAATGGGGAGTTAGAGGGTTTGGAAGATGATGATGATGATGAAGATGGGGATGAGGAGGAAGATGAAGATGAGGATGAGGATGAGGACGAAGACAGGGACGAGACGGAAGAAGAAGATGATGGGGTGCCTGAGGTTGAAGATGATTTTTTGAAGATTAAGGAATTAGAGAAGTATTTAGTGAAAGAGGAGGAAAGGGAATATGGGTCTGAGAAGAAAAAGGATAAAAAGGTAAGAAGAAGAAGCAAAGGGATAATGTTGAAGATGATGATGACGCTGAGGATGACGCTGAGGATGAAGATGGTGATGAGGTGAGAAGGTTTCTTTTTTTTTTAATTTTTTTATTTTTAAATACAGTTTATATATATATCTGTTTTTATTGTGTTAATTCACTAATGCCCGTGGTAATTGTGAATTAAAATATGCGAATTTTGGCCATTGGGTGAATTGGATCCTTATAACAATTTAGATAGCAACTTAGTTTACATTTTTAACTCTAGAACTAGGATTCTGATTCATTTTGCTTGAGTTGGTAACTTGTTATTTATCTTACTAGCTTGTTTATCATGTAGCTTCTTATGTTCGGGGAAGATGTTGGCGATGAAGATGATAGCGAAGATAACATCAGGTTCTTATGTTTCCTCTACTTTTTTTTGTGTATATGTAGAATATTAACCTTTTTAGGAATAGGTCATAAATGTTGGCAATTCATAAAAGAATGTATGAACTTGTATGGAACCAATGGTCGTACACTCTTACTATGTTAATGTTTAACTGAATTGGTTATATGAAACACACATATTAGTTATGTTGATAATGATATTACCAGAGATCTATGAAATTATTGTATTTGCGGAATGTTGTGTTCCTCAACGCCTCCCTTTATAATGCTCATAAGGAGTTGACAAGCTTTTTTTCTTGTGGGTGATTATATTATAACAACTGCCTTTATCAACTTATCAAATATTTTAGCTTGTTCGTAAAAATATTGATGTTTATCTGCAGTTTGCTACGTCAAGGAATTTTCATTGGCCTTTGAATTGGATTAACATTTATGAAATTTTCATCATAATGTTTGAAAAGATGTTCATCAATGTGTTGATTAATAATAGCCTAAGTGAATGAATCAATGAATTCCCGTATGGACGCCTCCACAACCGGGCTAATTTATGTGATATATGTGTAGTTAGCATAACAGTTGTACCTTACTATATACATCTATGTGCTATATGTATTGTTAGCATAACTGTTGGACCTGTTATGATCCTCGTTTCCATGCTATATAAATGTTGGTTGTGCCTTAAGTGTGCATTTCACACTTTTAGATATGAAGATTTCTTTGTCCCTGAGAAGAAAGTATCGAAAAGAAAACAGAAAGGTGCATACAGATCTGATGACTGGGAGATGGAGGTTGAAAATGTTCATTATGCTAAGGGTTCGAAGATGAAGGCTGAAAATGTTGATAGTGCTGATGATTCTGAGATGGAGGATAAAGATGATGCTGATTCTGAGATGGAGGATAAAGATGATGCTGATTCAAAGATGGATGATGATAGTGACAAACAGGTATTTGAAATATTTTGTTGTTTATGAAATGTCACATTATTTATTTATTGTTAATAATATACTTGTTTGCTATTGTTTGTGTAGAACAAGGCAAACTTGTCTACTTATGAGAGGGAGCGTGAAAAGTTGCAAGAAAAAATAAAACAAATGGAAGCTGAAAACTTGGCTCCAAAAGATTGGACTATGATGGGAGAGGTAATTACTTTGGATTCTACTTATTAGAATTGATGTTATGTACCCTAGTGCTATCTCATTGTTAAGCATTCATTTGTTTGTGGTTATTCTGAATAGATATCTGCGTCCAAAAGGCCGATGGATAGTGCATTGGAAGTCGACCTTGATTTTGTGCACAACGTTAGACCTCCTCCTGTCATAACAGAAGAGGTGACTGCATCTCTAGAAGAAATTATAAAGAAAAGAATTGTCGAGGTAAAATTTTTTGAGTTTGGTTACATATATAGGCAAAATTTTGTTTTAATAATTTTGTTAGATTTTTTTTGCTGGATTATCTTTTATAATTTTAATGTATTTGTTACAAAATTGAATGCTAAAGTAATAAACATTTTTTAATTAATATCTGCAATCTTGCTGTGTACGAATGTTTTTGAAACTGAAACTTCTATTATAAATTTGGACGATTGGATTTGTAGCCTCATTAACAATTGAAAATGATTGATATAAGAGAATATAACATGATTGTTTCAAAAATTAGTGATACTGTTTGTTACTTGGTTTGAATTCACCAGAAGCTTGCAGATCCCAACAGTAGATTACATGTTTATGGAGACTTGCCCCTTCATGTGTACTGAAAACTTGTAAAGTTTTCCAAAAATGGTTGCATCTGAAACCTAGACGTGTTCCCAGCCCTTCACCAGTATTATATAAATGAACATTAAGTGTTAGCTATAATTCATCTGAGATATACATTAACTTGGGACTTAGGAGACTCCCTAGTCCCCCCTGAAAGAATAGGCAAGTAATGCTACTATTTTTATACATTTGAAGAATTTTTATTCATTTGCAGAATTTTTCTTCTTATACTCTCAAGCTAATAGGGTATAGTTTTGTTTGTTGCGAATGTCTCATGTTGATTTGATTCATGAAGCTGACCCCTTATTGTTGGATTAAGGCTTTAACATTGTTGTTGAGCTCTAATTTTAATGATTATTATGGTATCTTCAGTTTTGCTTGTGTAGAGTTGTTTTTGACATGATGGTTGAGGTGAAGTTGCCTGTCTGTGCTCAATATACCATGTTTCATCTTGTGCCTTACACAGTATTGAAATCCTCATTTGTTGGGTTGCTTAAGGGTTGTCCTAAGCACTTAAGTTTTGTGTTTCAGGGACGTTTTGATGATGTTCAAAAGGCTCCTAAACTTCCGTCTGCAACTCCTAGAGAAACTAAAGAGCTGGTTTGTTCTTTTACCTATTGATGCCCTTGATTTCTTGAAGATTATTTGTTGTTATTTTGGCTTTGCAACTGAGTTGCATATCTTCTGTGCATTTGCAGGATGATAATAAGAGCAAGAAAGGCCTTGCCGAAATTTATGAGGTTAGATCATGTTGATGAATGCTATGTTTCTGAAACTGTTTGATTGTATATGATGCTTGAGCAAACCCTTGTAATTATTTTTAAAATTGTATATGACGCTTGACCAAACCCGTTCTAAAGAATTTCCACTTATGAGAAATTTTAATGAATATTTTGCAGGAAGAATATGCTCAGCAAACTGGCCTTATTTCGGCTCCCTTGTCTGTAAATGATGGATTGAAAAAGGAGGTATGCATGATTCATTACGTACTTCTAATTTGCTAAGTCAACTGTATTTCTATACTCTTTGTTGTTTAAATTTGCTTTTGATTGTGGTTTTGTGAACAAGGCATTACAATCTTCCTTACCGTCACTTTATTATTATACTTTTCTTCTTTTTTTAACTTGATTTCCTCTTTGCTTAGTGACTAGGATGCATATGACTTGATGTTTCCATGTGAATTTTTGGAGGGTAAGAGTTGTCTTAGTCACATGAAACATAATTACAGCACAACCTTGATTCTTAAGGTCATATTTATTATCATCAATTTTGAGTGGAGTTTGGAATGATAGTATTTTGAGTGGAATACATCAAGTAGCTTGAAGCCAACTAATGCAAACAATAGATATTTGGTGTCTAAAATTTCAAATGTATTCTCTATAAAACAAACTCCGACCCCAAATCCCATTCATCAGTGATAGAAATACCATAATGCGTCTGACTCAACTTTGATCGACCACCTTAGATGATTCAAATTAATCAAACATTTCCTCAGGGTTCGTAGATTCAAGTTTCCCATTTACCTACAAAGGAGGAGCCGCCTCCACTGGTCAAGCGGCCACGGGTATAATGCACTCTTCAGACAATAAGGATTCACAAATTGGTAGACAGAATTGATCAAAAATTTGCAATAAATCTAAGTATATACTAGAAATTAGGTAATTGGAATTTTGAACATCTAAGCTCAAAAGACGCTTTGCAATCGTTAACTTTGTGTTTTTGTAGGACAAGATCTAATAAACCTCACATACATCGCTATTTTTGAAACTCAATCATTTTATACGTGTAAACCTTTCATCTCAATTCACAATGAGTTTAAGAATGTGAGGAGCAGACGTAATATGCTCAACTTCACCATCCAAAACAGTACCATCTTTGCAACTTTGAAATATCCTCACCGAATACTTATCCCCGCATCATTTGAGCTAGCATTGTTAACTGCTATGATGAACAGCCTTGGGATACTCCATTCAAGCTAGCAATTCCATAGATGATGAGTGGTTAAATTGACTGATGACCTAGTGTCCATTTGGAGACAAATATGCGGAGCATACTTGGTAAAATAGCTTTTCATACTTCTTTTTCAAATACAGAAAATGATCCGCACCTAGTATCTTAGACGAATTGGTGAAATTTGGTTGTGCAATTGACATAAGATAGTGAAAACACTCACATATAATGAATCCAAAAACATTTCATTCATTATCATTTGGAAAAGCTTTGTGAGCTTCCTTGTGCTCAGTGCTCACACTTTCACTACGTCAGATTTCCCTTTTTTTGCCTTGCTAAAATTCTAACCCTATTGTTGCATTAGCTTTAGTTTGCTCACATTTTTAGGAACATAGTCTTTGTGACCTATCAGGGTTATAGACATATACCTAACACAAATTGAAGTGTTTTTTTGTAATAGTCGTACTACCTTTAATATAACCACAAACTAAAATAATTAAATGTAGTTTTTTGCCATCAGATCTCATGAATGTCTCATTGTTTTTAAAATCTTTATTTTGTTCAATTCTCAAGGAACAAAGTTTATGTGATTCATTTATGTTAGAGACAATATTCTTGCATATAAGGATATATATAATTGCATCACTTCAAAATCAATTTTATATATATCTCCGTTCTCACACATACATGCATACTATACTACTATAGCATAATGTGATAGTAATAGCAAATATTTCTTCGGTCCCTCTCATTTTGCACCATTTTCCATTTTAATTTGTCCCACTGATTTTGCACTATTTCCTTTTTTGTCAATGGTCCCACTCTTATTCTTTTAATCTCATCTACAATACTATATATTACCTTTTTAATGGTTTGCAATTTGCATGGTTTGGTGATGTATTAATGTCATTTCACTTCAATTAAGTGTTTGATTTAAGATGTACATCTCTTTATCAGTTCTCTATGCTAAATGCTCAATATTGGCCTGCTCCTTAGTCCTTCCTGATGATTTCCAACTTCTTTATAGTGATTATATGGTCAATTTTTGCTTTTTTCTCAGGCTAGTGATCTGTTTAAAAGATTGTGCCTGAAGCTGGATGCACTTTCCCACTTTCATTTTGCTCCCAAGCCGGTATGTTTCTTTTGGCTCTATTCTGCTGTCTAACCCCTCCTTTCTTCCTTAGGCTGAGTTTCCTGTCTTTAATCAATTAATTATTCGTACAGGTTATTGAAGACATGTCAATTCAGAACAATGTTCCTGCTTTAGCCATGGAAGAGGTAGAAGCTTGCCACCTGTTGTGTATCTTCTTACGTTTTACGTTTACTTGGCGCTAACTGATATCTGGTTTATTTGGTTTCCCTGCACAGATTGCCCCAATAGCTGTTTCTGATGCAGCTATGCTTGCACCTGAAGAAGTGTTTTCTGGAAAAGGAAATATCAAAGAGGAAAATGAGTTAACAAAGGATGACAGGAAGAAAAGAAGAGCCAGGAAGAAGAGAAAATTCAAAGGTATTATAAGCTGTTTCCTTTTTGTGGATTTTCCAATGTGTTTTATGCTGCCCCTTTGTGGCATTCTCCCTCCGTCACTACTCGGTACTAAATAATAGTTGACCACATTAGCTAAATTTTCACCTTACAAATGTTTGCTCTTTGAAAAGGTTATCTCGAGGATAATAATGATTAAGGAAAATTTTAATTTTTATTTGTAGGGAAATTCTATGTTGTAATCCTAAATTTTCGGCTTTTTATGTGGTAGACAAACATTTTATTTAATCGCCGTGGTGATCTTGACCTTTCATGTTTTACACGTAGTAGACAAAAAGGAAGATTTTCGTTAGCTTTACGCTATTTTTACCAAATGAAATGACATTTTTTTCAAAAAATAAACGTCGTGGTGACCCTGATTGATCACATATTTTGAAATCCAGTCAAATTAAGTACCTAATTTAGCCAAAAATTAAACGTTCGGTCTACCACTTGAAAAAGTTGGAAGCTTAAGGTCACCACGTAGCTGTAAAAAAATATTTGTGGAAAAACCAAAAACTCAAGATCACCGCATAGAACTTCCCTTTATTTTATTATATCTAGTTTTTAATAGGACCTTTGTTCTGGGATGTACTTAGTATTAACGTGTAATTTGTTCTCACTTGGATTTTGCGAATTTTAGCTATAAACGCGAAAAGGGCAGCAAGTAAAGCAGTCGAGAAACCATCTCAAATTAATACCGAAGGTAACTTTAGCAAGTGATTGGTCCAATTGAGATAACGAAGTGTTGCAGAGTATTTAACCAACATTTGCTCTTAATTGCGCAGGCAAGGAGCAATAGCAATAGCAATCTGCTTCCACTTAAAAATGATTCATAAAGATATAGCCATGTCTAACTGTCAAGTGGACCTGTGTGAGTTTCAGTTCGATAAGGCTCGTTTCACCAATTAAAAAATACTGTCGAACGTACGCAGTACACAAAATCAATCTTCCATAGACATGCCCACCGTAATTCTTTATTATCGAGGCAGCATTCGCGGCTAATTGAAGCCACATAAAGCAGTGCTCTAGTTCCTCACCTGTGCAAGAGTCTGAACAAATAATTATTTGTTTAAGAGCGTCATGCACAATTTTGGAGGTCTTTTTTAAAAGTATTTGCTGGAAATGTATTCATAGACAATGGTTCTCGTTGATATTTTTGCTTTGTATTTATCATTAGTACTCTAAATTTTATGGGTTGATGATAATCACAACTAGAATAATTTAAAATACAGCAAAGGTGCTAATTTGGTGCAGAATTGAATATTTCTTGAGGTGGTGCTTTATTCTTGGCTCTTGCCTTTTGGCCTTCTTGCGATGGATCTGAACCATTCATTTTTTCTTGGCCTTATTGCTTTATTTACTTGCATTTTTTCTGGCTTATTGGTTGCACCATGAAACACATACTACCGTGTTGGATTAAAGATAGTTACAAAGGTGGTGGAGGAGCTGCAACTCCTCTATAAGGAGCGTCGACTCTTCTCTTTGTTTTTTTGGAAATCATCAATGGTACCCCTCTATTGTAGCACTCTATCAATGGTTTTCCTGTGTTTTTTTTTATTTCAATGGTACTCCTACCTTTTTGAGCTAATTACAAACGCGACATTGTTCACCTTTTTTCTGTCAAGTTTGACGTTAAATGTCATTTTAAAGTGCTGTAACACAAGGGACAAATGATAAAGTGCTATAACATATGGGTACTATTGATAATTTCCCTTGCTTTTAAATGACATTTGATGTCAACTTAACGGAACAAAATTAAACAGTGTCACGTTTGTAATTAGCTCAAAAAGGTATGGGTACTATTGGAATAAAAAAACACGAGTACCATTGATAACGTGTTATAACAAAGGGGTACCATTAATAATTTCCCTTTATAAGGATCCACCTCTTTTTACAATGTTTTGGGACTGTTTCATGGTGGATCCACCTTTCCCTTGTTTTCGGAAGCTATTGGTTTGTGACAATCGCTCTTTAATCTAGTTGAACGTTAAACAATTTGCATTACAAATTTCTTGATGATTTGTAACCTTCTCGATTGATATCCCCTTAATATCCTATTTATTTACTAGAGTAATTAGCTTTGATTATTCATATACATGGATGCTTAGCGTTGTTGGAGAAAGCTTTATATACTATTTCGAGAGTTTCATTCTTTTACTGATTTTCATTTCTCTACTCTCTTATAATTATCTATCTACAAATAATTTTTATTCAAATGGGCTATTATGTTGATCGCTCTAATCCTTCTTGAGTAAAGACATACAAAAGAGGGGTGGTATGTTAACGTATGAGGATGTGATGTTTTATTTTACGAATTGAAGGATAATAAAATGTTAGAGGATAAATACCCCTTGAGAAAGAAATTGAATACAAATCAGGTTGTGATAAATGGCTAAAGGGGGTGTTCCTTTCCTGGGGAGCTAACGCTCTTTCTTATGGTAAGACTTAAGACTCTGGTAATTAGTGCAAATTTTGGAGGAAGGTGTGCTCTTGTTTCATTTGTAGCTCCTAAAGTTCCACCGTTACCTTCCACCATCATTCTAGAGCTATTAGAAGTCCAGAGCTCAACCGTTTGAGTGCCAAACTAGCTCAAGCTGGTCGAACGAGTTTGAAACTTGGTTTCTTCATCAACTAGGATCTTACATCTTCAATTGAAGCTATGTGCATGATCAAGCAAGCTCGGCTCAACCAAATATAGGTCGTGCAGGCTTTATTTTGGCGTAAATGAGGACTAACATGGCTCATTTACTTTAATTGGCTCGTTAGGGCTTTGCTATCTCGAGCCTTCAGGGTTTGGTGAGTAGTAAATGCGCCGAACATGCTCAAGTTATGCTTGGTTTTGACGATTGAACCTAAAAATGTAACAAAGGCACCAAAAAAAACCAAAGCTTACGATCCCAAAATGACAAATAAATGCATGAATAGTACATAGTTAATACTTATTTTATCAATAGATGATAATTTTGATCAAGGCCTTTTGTTATTATCAAGATGTAACCGCACAAACACTTCAGGTAGCTATCGTATTGCATATCTTACATTGACAGTTGACACAACACGGCACCCACATTATCGGGATGTTTGACAAATAACTGATAGTTGGTAGCTGATAGATGATTGTAGTGTCTAACCTAACCAACTGATGTTGTTACGCAGTTTGATCAGCTGATTTTGAACTCGCAGCTATGAGCAACTTATTCAAAAACAACTTATTCATATCAACAATATGTTTCGACCAGCTAATTTACCAAACATTAGAAATGGCTGGTCTGACTACTCACCTTCTATGTGTACCAAAATAAGCTAAAATTGCTCAATAAACCATTCTTCCAAACACTAATATATATTTTAGACTTTCTCCAAATATAGATTTTTAATTTTTTCAAACGCAAACTCTTTAAACATTCTACAGAATTTAGATATATGTATAACACTTATTTTTATTGGATATATGTATGACACTTGATATCATACAATATCTAAATATTTACATAATACAAACACAAATTTCCATCTTTGTTTCTATAATATTACTCTTTAGTGTTTACTCTAACTTCTTCTATATTTAATTTAATTTAATTTAATTCTTATTACATGATAAAAGGATGGACTATGACCTTTAGTACTTGCGTTCACTAAAATAAGAATTATAATCTACAGGGGTAAAGCCAGAATTTACAGTTAGAGGAGGCCGAATTGTCGATATACTAGCAAGTTATTTATTATATAAAAACAAGTTAAATGATGAAAATTTGAATCATATAGATTGAATTAACTTGAATCATAGCAAAAATTTAAATTTGACAAATAGAGTTGAAGCTTCCTATAATTACCCTTTTGAAAAAGAAACTAAGTATTTGTCACTTGATCATATATTTGCCTTTTTAGTCACAAAAAAAAATTACTATTAAAATTAAGATAACAAAAATATAAAAACACACACTAAAAAAAGGATGAATGTGAATATGAAAGATAGATAGTAATGACTTTATAGTATAAATTAAACCAGCCCGTCTTATATGAGACCGTCTCACCATGAGACGAGTATATACAAGTATCACTTTGAGTGATCACTTTAAGGTTAATTATAAGTGTAGCTTTAAGACTAAAAAGTATCACTTTAAAAATAAAATGTACATTGGGCCAAGACAATTAAAATGGTCTCATCGTGAGACCGTCGCATATGAGAATTTGTGTCAATTAAATTTATTAGTGTACTAAAAAATAATAGTTCAAATTTGGGTTTGATCTTTTACTTTAAATTAAAAATATGTTACCTCAACCATTGACCTATAATAATTTTTATTATAATTATGCACTCTTTAAATTATATAATACTCCCTCCGTTCCTTTTTGATGTTCCTATTTGGGTTTTTCACCAAAATTAAGAAAAATGGAATCTTTGGTGGTAGTGTGTAGTATTATTTTAACTATATAGTAGTGGAAAATAATGATTATATTGGAAGTATGAGAGAAAAAATAATTAAATAATAGTGTATTGTAATGATTGTATGGGAAGTATGAGAGAAAAATAGTAGTGTGAAGTAAGAAAAGTGGAGTTTTAAGGGGTAAAAGTGGGATGAAAACTTTCCAAAAATAGTAGTGTGAAGTAAAATATGGTACATAAGAAAAATTAAAAAATAATTTATACTATATTAGTAGAATCGGATCGTTAAATCGTAGAATCGTAGAATCGTGTTATGATTCTGCCTCTAAATATTTTATTCCAACTAGAATCGTAAGATTCTACAACTTTAAGATTCTAACTGCGATTCAAATCGCTCGCTTGTTTTTGGATCGCAAAATCGTAGAATCGTAGATCAGAATCGCGATTTTAACAACCAACAGTTAATAATGCAGAAATAAAACTATAAATACAAGATGATCTTTGTAGCGTCGCCTTTGTGTATGGCACCGAACTCGATCCTTGTATGTATCACGAACCAAATGAAGAACACCGTAGAGAAGATTATTTGCGACGAAGGCGTCATCAGAAATTTTAATATAGATAGAAGGCGTGTACAAGCTTTCCTTTTGTGATATTTCTTCCACAAAGGTACTTGGGTTATGAGACCGAAAATTCACAAAGAGATACAATCAATCACATCAATCGATTAGTACAAATCGATTGAGCTAAACGACTTTATGTTTTTGTAGAGATTGAAATCAGAAAAACAATAAAGACGTCAATTACGTTCCTTTACGTTCCAAGAGAAAAGAGAGAAAGATGACAGAAAATGAATTCTCAAAGTTATGATTTGATATTCATGCACTCACTCTTATTTATAGAGTTGAAGTGTTATATGGATTCATCAAAACAATATCTTGTGGTTACCAGTTATTTATGATGTAAAACATCTGTTCATAACAACACTTTACCCCATGAAATATAGTTTAATTTCACAAACAAACATACCATTTCAATGTGCTCAAACGAGCACTAATAGGTACTCGAACGAGCAGGTCCCAAAACAACATATAGAAAGTTTCTGATTCGACATTTCTAAAGTGCTCGAACGAGCACCCAAAGTGCTTGAACAAGCAAACACCAAAAACATTAAATAGAAGGTTTTGAAGCATTCTGTCTGACCCTGAAGCAAGTGCTCAAACGAGTAAGGAAGTGCTCGAATGAGCACCATGTTGCTTGAACATGCAAGCAACCGAACAGCCCCAAGTTAGGTTCGTTATTACGTTTTTGCTTAGTCTATGCATATGTACATATATTAAGCTTTGAATAGTGTCCTACATACTCTACATCTTAATAGGAAGTACATAATTAATTTCATAACTGTATAAGTGATTTGATTTTCTCCATTTTCGATTTCATCCAAGGAAGTTGGAAAATAATTTTACAACTATACAAGCAATTTGTCTATTGTAGATTCTACAAGTAATTTCACAACTATATTTGTCCAATACCATGTTGGATAACATTAGACCTTGATTTTTTTTATTTTTTTTTCGATTTGGAAACTCATTCTAATCTAATTCGAACGAGATCCTGTTCACCTAATTGGTCGTCCAAAAGTTTTGTGAGTTGTAACGAGTATTTCTTTTTGTGTCAATTTCAATCATATGAGTATATATTCAACAAACACTCTTTTAAAATCTCTTTTGTAAAACACAAATTCTTACTTGAGACCGTCTTTTGTAAAGACGGTTCTCAAAAGTCCAGTCCAATTCTAAATATATATTGTTACAAATCTAAATATAGGTTTGGGCTGGACTTTTGAAAGTCGTCTTTACAAAAGACGGTCTCTCAAAAGAACACCTGTTTATAAAAAACGATAAATTTACCTAAATTTTATAGCATTATTTAACATAAAAAATATAATAATAAACTGATTAGTCATGACCTCATTCTTTTTTTTTTGAATAAGAAATCTGAGACTTTTAAGATGAGACTTTGAAGATATAAAAGTCTCATTCTTTTTTTTTTTGAATAAAACTTGTAGCTTATATTATATCAAGATCAACCAAGGCCAAAAGGCCAGACGAAAAAGGTTCCATACAAATCTTTTCGTGGGCAATTCCCGTATCCCATCTAGCAATCATATGGGCTACGGTGTTACCACTTCTCCGAATAGCTTTACAGGAAAAACCAATAAAACGAGAACTAAGAACATGCAAATAATCATACTGTAACACCCTGCAAATTTGATGTTAATTAATTATAATTTAAATTGCAATCAAAAATATTTTCTTTATACATTATTATGTAACATCAGAAATTCAATATTTTGACCCACAAATATGTATTAATAAAGCGATGAATACGTTTAAATATATGGGGAAATATTAGTTAAATAAAATGAGGTAAAATTAATAATAGTCATAATAGTTTCGTTCTTAAACTCGAGCCAAACGAAATTCAATATTTTGACCCACAAATATGTATTAATAAAGCGATGAATACGTTTAAATATATGGGGAAATATTAGTTAAATAAAAAAAGGTAAAATTAATAATAGTCATAATAGTTTCGTTCTTAAACTCGAGCCCAAACGAAATTTCACTTTGAGCTTTGGGGTTGAAATTTATGGGCCTCGTGAGTAGTATAGCCCAAAGAATTTGTGGGTTAAGGTTTTTGAAATTAAAAAGAAAAACCCCCATTTGTTTGAAGTGGTAGCCGTCACAACACTATTCCCCATCTCTTAATTCTTTCTACTCCTCTCTCTCTCCCTCTTCATTAGCCACACCTCAATTCAAGCCAGCACTCACGGCAGCTCACGGCAACCCACGACAGCCAACAGTCGGGACCTCAGGGCCGCCTTCCCCACTCCCGGCAGCAGCACACAGCCGCCAGCACAGGGCACAACAGCCGGCTGGGCTTCCTCCACCACCATACCCTCCCTTCCTTTTCTAGATCCACCATTGTAAGCCATATTCTTTCCCTCTTGAGCAATCTCTTACCCAATTTAAGTTGTACTAGATAGATTCACGTGATAAACACGTTTTATTAATTATTTAAATACACAATTATTAATATTATATATGTAATTAATTATTATATGAATTTTAAATTATTGGTTTATAGTTACTCAAAAAAAATTATTGGTTTATAAAAATGGTATAATTTCGATAATATAAAATAAAAAAATAAAAAAATAAATAATAAAAAAATAAAAAATAAAAAAATAAAAAACATTCTAATCAAAATTGGAAGAGTTTTTTATGTGTCCAAATCTTCTATTGCTTCTATAATATCCCGTTAATTTTCGATTAAATTTTTTTCGGTTATTATATGAGTATGTTATATAATAATATTGTATGACTTGTGAGCAATTGATATTTAAAAATATTAACGAGTTGCTCTTTAGTTTTTATTACGATAAAATTTATATAATAATAATAATAATAATAATAATAATAATAATAATAATAATAATAATAATAATAATAATAATAATAATAATAATAATAATAATAATAATAATAGTTTTTGAGCCACTTTCACTCTAACCTCTCTCTAAACCCTGACCTCTCTGCTGGGCGACTCGTTCTGCCCCGCCATGGCAGGCAGGAGGCGGGGCCGACCACCGAGAAAGATAGAGACACATGTGAGCTAGCGGACCACCGTCTTCCCGGCGGTGGTTTGTACCTACCAAAACGTTTTTGGTAGTTTTAGTTTTGTTTAAATCCGAATTTTCGAGAAGCCCTAAATCTCGTTTTAGCTTCTGTCTTGGAGGAGATAGTCTTCGATTTTGATGGATTACCATTATTGGGTTGTGTTATTGAAGATTGGGGTCTGTATTTGTCGAATTCGAGTATGCGAAAACGAATATCGAAGAACCTTAAGGCTTGATGGGTTTGGGACTTTCCTGCCCAGGCGCGAGTTTATGGGTTTCTGATTGAAGACCTTATTCACCTCATCAAATCAAGCGGTTGTTGAATCTCAAACCTTGTTTTGAGATTTCGCAAAGTCTAATCTGATTTAGGGGAAAATGATATCAGCGTGCTAAATCTGGAGGCAAGGTGTATGAAATCGAGTCAAGGCATGGTTGAGGACTCTCATGACTCCAATTCCATGGCTTATCCTAGCTTGATTTGAAGGTAATTTGAGTTTGGTGTAGTTTGTCTGCAATCGCAGCAAAGGAATCGTACTTCTTATCGGTGTATTTTCCCCTTTCTATTGGTTTGCCTCCCACCCAGGTAACCCTAGTATTGGGTTTTGCACACCTTGTGTATGAAATGCTTTGCTAAGCATTTTTGTATTGGAGGGTAGCAAATATGTTTGCTATTCCTATGTCCTCAACCCTTTGGCCTAGGTCAGAGTCTAGAGAGGATCCCCCTGTATGGTAGTATATGAATGCTAGATGCTGTTATTGGTTAAAAGAAGTGAAAGGAATCCTTATGTCTTGTGTAGAACTATTGGTTTGGAGCCCTGCTGGAGGTGCTGCTGATGAATTGTCACGCCAAACAGCCTTGCTTGGGTTGTGAGGTTTTGTTGTGCTATAGTGTCGATTGTTCCCCCCACCCCCCCTTGATGGTGGTAGTGGTTCATGTTGGGTTGTTTGTTCAAGCTCTGTTGATTTTGCCCAGATATGTGCAGCAGCATAGGCAAGATGCTGGTGTTTGTCGTCTCATCCAGCATCTGCTGGTGGATAGCCTACAGCTGAACTGGTTGGGTGCTGCTGCTCTAAACTATGTTTTGGCTAAATTGTGGTTTGGGTGACTCCTGGGTCTGTGAGGTTGCCTGGTTGTTGGGTTTAGTGCCTCATAGTTCCCCTGCTGTCTGGAAGTTGTATCGAGAGTGGATCTGTAATGGGTCCCCTTCCCCTAGCTTGGAAACTACGAATATCGGCCTACCCCCAGAGTAATCAACCTCCTCACTTTATGAGTATCCCCTTCCCACTGCATTGATATTGTTAAAGTTGTTTCGGTCTAAAGATGTCTTGAAATCTAATGAAGCATGGAGTGTGCTAGTGCAGCTGGTTGGATCTGGATGGTAGCGTGCCTAATGTATATAGGCTGCTCCTGATTTGTATTGGGGTTTGTATGTCTACACAACTTGTTTTTGTAAAGTTTTTGGGTATGTTTGTGCTGCCTCGAACATTCCATGGCAAAAGGTGGAATTGATCCAAGATGCGATTCTAAACAGTGAAAGACAAATGTTTCATGTTGTGTATGTGATCTTATAGTTTTGCTTATTCATGTTTGGCCCAAAGCCATGTGTAAATGCTAGGTCGTAGCTCCTTAGTTCTAGGAAATGCGTTTTCCTTTTTTGGAGTTGACTTCCCGGACTAGCGAATGACGAGGGGCCTGTCCCTTAGAAGCTATGTTGGGGTCGTTTTCTTAGTCTTTTGGACCTTTTGTAAGCTTCGGCTATTTTTTCTGGCATTTTATAAAACTTACTTTGCCAAAAAAAACAATAATAATATAAAATTTACCTTGCCAAAAAAATAACAACAACAACAACAACAACAACAATAATAATAATAATAATAATAATAATAATAATAATAATAATAATAATATAAAATTTACCTTGCCAAAAAATAACAATAACAATAACAACAACAACAACAACAACAACAACAACAACAACAACAACAACAATAATAATAATAATAATAATAATAGTATCTTGTCGGTCTTTTTTATGGCACGATGATTTTACCAAAAGTTTTGGAGGTAACGTCAGTTGGTCTAAGGTCTGTTAACCGAAGAGTTAAGTCATCCGAAACCTTGATGTATGGAATTTAGTGTCTGTGGGCAAGCTTGCCTTACATATCAGTTCAATGCAGGAGTTCTTATGGATCAAATGGATGCACGAAGTTTACACGAAAGGTGCTGATTGGATGCTCTTCAACCCTTCCATATCGGTTAGTTGGGTAGTTGGGCTCTGAAGAGGCTCTGATATGTAAAGCTTCAATTAAGTGAGTGGATGTGCAGGCAGAACCATAGATAAATTGTTTTAAATGGGTGTACGTTTGTCCAATGTGCAATGCTGCACCCGAGTCTATTGATCAATGATCATATCTTTGTTCAATGTACTTTCAGCATACATTGTTTGCAGTTTATGGAGCAGTGACTAGCTATTCGAATCTCTCATGGTCTACACAGACTTATTTTCAAGAAATGACATGGTCGTACATTCCGTAGATCCCTGATCCTCACCAGTATTTGCAGGCTGCAACCTTACCTATATGGTCTGACGAACTCGGCATAAAACTATTTGAATAATGAGTATGAACACTGTTGTTGTTGTTGTTACTAAAAAGACCCTCTAGGAAGTGAAGTGTCAAACTTTAAATTGTGAGTGATTACTTTAAATTTATAATTAATCACTTTAGATTTATTACGGAAATGGTATTATTCTAATTTGTTTCGTTGCCAAAAAATCTTAAATTCCTAGGAATTATAAAATCCAAGGGAAGTTAATTTCTATAAGACATAGGAGTTAGGTTACCATATACCCTCTTAGTCATTAATAATTCCCATGAATTACTTCCAATGAATTAAATTGCAATGAATTACAACTTCCCATTGGAATTAAATTTCTACGTCAACCAAACTACTCCAAAATATACATTCAATCACTCTAATAAAAATCAGCTAGTCTCCTGAGAGACCGTCTTTTTGAAAGACGTCTCTCAGGCCCAGTTCATCAAAGCTTACCTTGTATTTTTACTTCATATTTTTTTATGGGCCAACACAATAAGATATGGTCTTTCAAAGAGACCGTCTCTCACAAGAATTTGTGAATAAAAATTGTCTCACCATAACTATATCATTTAGAATGGGCTAAATGAACTATGGAAAGCTTGGGCCATCATATAATAGACCCAATGAAAACCTTACTTATTCTCGTCTTCAGTCTATTTAACTCAATCAAATCAATTTCAAAAAAAAAAAAAAAAAAAAAAAACTCAATCCAATCTTCATCTCGTTTTTGGCATTAGAGTACAGACACAGGTTTGGCAAAAACCCTTTTTCTCTCTCTCACTCTCTAAATTTCTTATTCTATTGTTTTGTCTTTTAATTTGATTATAATCGGTTAGGGTTAATTGAAACCAATTTCTTTGACTCTCTTTTCTCTCTCTAAATTTCTTATTCTATGGTTTTGTCTTTAATTTGATTCTAATCGGTTAATTGAAACCAATTTCTTTTAAAAACAACAAAATCAGTTAAGATTTTCAATGTTTTATAATCTGATGATTGAAGATGCCCTCTGTATAACCTAAAAGTTGAAACTTTCGAAGATATTTTTGAAGAAGAAGTACTCTTTGCCTTTTTGATCCAGAAAATCATATGTAAGTTCACTTTTATCTTTTTGTTTTTTGGTTGCTAAAAAATAAAAATTGTTTATCATTGTTAATACTCAAAAACAAATAAAAATTGTTTATCATTGTTTTATGCTAATGAAGTGTGTTTGGTTACTGTGTTTTTGATAGTCATATGAGTTATGTTAATATATAGAAATTTAAGAATAAGAGATTTAATAAATACTCAAAAGTTTGAAAACATCTAATTCAAATATGAGATTTAATTAATACACAATGATGAAAAAAAGCATGATTTTGGTCAGGTAAGATGATTTATTTGTGGGCAATTGTAATAATTGTAATATAGCAAGAAACTTATTTACGGGCCATTGTAATAATTCGTGTAGTAATTGTAATATGACAATAAACATATTTGAAGGCAATTGTAATAATTGTGATAAATGCGATTGTAATAATTGTGATAAATGCGCTCAATAAGTTTTTAGAGAAGTCCTTTCGGCGGGAAACGAATCATTGTGGTAGTGACACGTGTCACATTAACATATTGTTTTAGTATAGTTTATGATGTTTTTGATGTTTAATTTCTTATTATTTAGAGTTCATATTTGTTGAATTTGAGTATGATATCTTGATTTTTTTTGTTATGGGTTTGATTATTATGGTGAATTGAAAATAGATATTTAGGGTTTATATTATGATGAATTTAAAGTTAGTATTTTGGGTAAATTTATGAATCTTAGCTTTAAGTTATATCTTGATAGAATTTAAAGTGGGTAAGTATTAGAAAGTGTGAATTGAACTTGAATAAGTTAGGGTTGGATGAATTTAAAAGTCGTATGTACTACTTTTGTGGCTTGGATGGTGTTTTATTAATTGAAAATCTTGTTTAAGCTTGTGTATGTGACTTTGTAGGTGAATGGTTGCTAGTTATTTTGTTTATATGATTTTAATCATGGTGGTGTGACTAGTATTTTTGATACCTATTGTTGTATAGTAAATGATAGTAATAATTACCAAGAAAGATTAAGGTTGCAATTTTCATTAATGAAAGTATTGCTGAGGTAATAGTTGTTTGATGGGGATATTAGTTTCGAGCTTGATCGCGACCATTGTCAATGATTGTAGTGAGTTGCTTGTACATAATTGAGCTTGGTTGTTGTATTGATATGTTTAATTGTGTTGCTAAGTTGTGTGACTTTGACTTAAGTTATACGAATCGTTATTAGTTCGTCAAACTACAAATTTAATTTATTCTTAATCGTTTTACTCTAAAACCTTGAAAAGGTAACAAATCATTACAAGTATGAGTAATATGATTGATACTAAGTGTAACATCATATATTATGTGTTCTTAAACTTTCCCTTGGATAATATGATTATAACGAGCCAGCGTATGATTGCGTCCTCTTCACTTAAACACATCTTGATATAGAATTGACTGAAATCTAATGTTATGGTTTGATTGAAATTGATGGCGTAGTTCAAGTGTGAACATGAGTTGAAATCACCATCACCTTCGTTCCCCTCATTAAATACAAATTGAGAGTGATGAGTAAATAGTGCCAAAAAAGAAAATGAGACTTTAGGCTGGATAGGAGGTAGTAAGAAACTACCTATCCTATAGATCTATTTGCAAAAAACTACCCTATGTAATTTTTTTTTCGCAAAAAACTACCTAATTTAATATATTTCTCAGCAAAGGACTATCATTTAACGGAAAATGTTAGTTAACCATTAAGTTTGAAGGTTTGACCAATTTGAGAGGTTAAGTTATTTATGTGCAGTATTTCATTCAAATAATTACAATATGAACACATAATTTAACAAAATAAAAATAAAAGATATTTGACGTCATTTTTACCCATCATAACGATTTTTTTCTAAACACCTCGTGGTTACCCTTATGGGATAGCTCTTTTGAAAATTCAGTCGAATCAAGTATTTATTTGCCTATTTTTCGATACGTAAACCGAAAAAGATATTTAACATTTTTTTTTATCCATCATAATATCCATCATATTGATATTTAACGTCTTTTTTATCCATTATAATTTATAATGATATTTTTTCAAAAAATTACATAAAATTATGTTTTGCAAATATTTTCCGTTAAGCGGTAATCATAATGATATTGTAGTTTAAATTGTTATTCGGCCCAAAAGGAAAAATTCAGTCTAGGAAATTCGGTCTGGGTTATTTGGTTTGGTCTACAAGTAAAAAATGCGGTTCGATTTGGTTCGGTCAAAAACCTAATTTGGTTCGATTTTGGTTTGAAAATATAAAGACCGAATAAAATATGATTCGATTTGGTTTCAATAAAAGTCCAAGACCGAACTTTCACCCCTATCAGTAATCTATCGTATTCGTCTCCCTTATTTTCAAATGTCCAATTATTTAAACTCGTCAATCGTTTTTAACCTGTTTTTGGTCTACGTTGTTGATGCAAGTGCAACCTAGCCGACTCGATATTTTACACAGACTTCTGAGTTCTGACTCTAGGAGAGAACCTAATATTCATATCAATATTCATCATACCACCAAGTTCTTCCTTAACATCCTTATCTAACAGAACGAAAATTCCCTTTCTAATATTGAGAGTAGGGAGTGTGAGAAGAATTCGTAAGTGCAAAAGAAGAGTAATAAATGGCGGGAATGGGAGATGGGTATGTGGGTACTGCCCAGGATGCTGTCAGAATTAGGAGACTTGAAAAGCAAAGAGAGGCTGAACGTCGCAAAATTGAAGAACTCAAGAATAAAACTGCTTCTACCCAAGGTCAAGCTGGTCTTCTTCAATTTGGTTCTAGCACTTCCGAGGTACCTTTTTGTTTAATCTCTATTTTTCATTGTCTGTGTGAATTGGGTTTTTGATAATCTTGCATTTGAAGGATACTTTGATGTAATTTGAAAAGTTGTAGGCTTTAGGGTTTTGCTATTGGTTAAATTGAAATTTGGGGTATTGTGTTTTTTTTGATTGAAAGTCTAGGTTTATCAACAAACAATATTTTCTGGATTTTTATGATGTTGTGTATTAGAGATACCCTTGTGGCGAATCTTCAATACTAGCATAGGATGAACAAACATTCACCTCACCATATATTTCAAACCAATTCGTCTGCCATTTTTTGTTATATTAATTGAGCTTTGTTATCAAATGATTTAGGCATGGGCAGGATGGCCCTAGATTCCCCTGATGATAAGGGATTGAATCTTGCCTAGTTTTATGTACTTTCAGCTCTATATATACACCAGAACGAAAATATTGAAGTTATGTTGAACCTAAGTGTTACTTTACTCATTCATATTGGTGATAACTCCAGATCCACGTTTTTCTATGATGAATTCATATAGTTAGCGGAAGTACAAATACAATTAGTAGTAGTTGTGATTTGTCGGTATTATAGTGCAAAATGATTATTTGCTTGAGCTATTAGTTGAGTTGAAATAAACCTGCACTTTCAGGATCAAGAATAGATTGAGTTGGAATATGATGGAAAACATTAGGTAGTAAAAGAGGTTTGAGGAATGCAGAAATTTAGAATTTTGGTTACGATGATATCAAATTGGATTAAGTAGCTTCTATTTAATGAAAACAATAGATGTACTCGTGTAAGTTAATGTTGTCACGTATTATACTATTATGTTTAGTTGCTAGGAAACTTTTTTCGGTGATTGGTTTTGTATTGAACCGAGGATCATTTGTTGAGCTTAATTTATTGACTTTTAGAGAAGGTTTGATCGCTCTTCTATCATCTTGAATCAGGAAGAATGTGAAAAAATGAGGATGTATCAAGGCAGAGTATGATATTTGTAGCATAGTGTGTATAGTTGGTTGAATATTATTTGCATAGTATGTACATGAGCCAAACATAGGGTAAAATCAGTTTATAAAGCCATGAAAGACAGTGATGTATGAGATTTGTTCTTTGATATTGGGTACCAATGCCCAAGACGTTACCAACATAGTTAGATGGCATCCACTAGTGAGTAACGATGTTGTAACTGAGATTTGACTATATACCCGGCGGAATGTAAATCACAACTGCTTGCACGGAAAATTTATAACATCAAATGTGAAGATGAGAGGATAATCTTATCTTGTTTGGCTTTCCATTGATCTTGCCAAATGGGTGGATTTGTTTTTTTTGGCAAAAAAAGGTTTTTCTTTGGACATTTGAATTCTATCTATGTAAATGGTAGATAGGCGGCAGGCATATGCTTATGGGAGTTTTATGAAAGGAGGAGACCCTTTTTTAATGTTGGCGTTCTTGTTTTGACAAAGTGCAAACTATCATCCTAGGTTAGCTAGTGATTACTGCTTGACATGTTTTGAAACATAAGCTTTGTCTCTCAAGTAACAACTACGACAGTCTTGAAGGCAATTTGTGTAGATTGTTTAGCTAGAACTTCAATATCATTGTTTCTTGAGCTTTTAGGAAGCCATTACGGCTATGTGGGAGGTGGTTGGGGATGGTATATATGGTATATTGATGGAAATGTATGACATTTATTGTTATTCTTCGTTCTTACTGCTTGTAGTGCTAATGATTATGTTTACTCATATTTTAGTATTCGTTTTGAGTACAGAGCAGTTGTCAAGTCTAAGTTACCATTATCATATAGGCGAAATTGTCTTGAATGCTGATGGATAAAGTGAAAAATTATCTGGCTCTCTCCCAGGCTGCATTAGATTCTTAATTTCTAACTTTGAGCTTTTACCATGCAGCTTTAGCTATCTGTTGTTTACATTTAATTATTTAGCTCTAGATTGTTACGTACAAAACCATGCTGAAAAGAGGGTTAGTTAGTTTTGTTAATTGTAACAATTGACGAGTTGGTATCCTTTGAGTCGTATATGAGCCCATCATCCCACGTACTAGAGATAAGAATGAACAAATCTCTCTGGTTTTTTCACTTTTACTAAACTGCTTGTGATAAAGTTTAACCCCTTATATGTATATTGCTGGCATCTTTTCTTTTTTGGGTGTGGCGGTGGGGATCATATAGAGAGCCATGAAGACCTGTGAGAGTACCTCATAGAATCGGGAGAGATGCTCTAACTGATTGCGTTATCATTCATCATCACTCTGTTGTTTTCTTTATATGCTCAGAATGTGCCTCAGTTTTATTTTCTTTTCTGAACTGGTCTTTTATTTTCTATTTCTTATGTGTTGAATTGATGTAAAGTAAGAACAAGTCAACAACTCTATGCTTCACATGTTGGGCTTGATTCAAGTTAAAAAATTTCCTTTATGAAGCTAATAAAAGGGTTGATTTATTGATTTTGAAGTTGTTTAGTTCAAACATTACACTAATTTCTAATAATCCTTAGGAACTTTATCTTTCTGCAAACGCACCATTGTTTCTGTGTCACACATGTGTTAGATGGGTCCTTAGGGTCTTGTTGGCCACATTTAAGTGTTTGAAGGTACCTACAGTGAGAGGGTTTCTTAAGTTAGTTTGTTTGCTACTTGTTTCTTACGTGTTTGAAGGTACCTTGTATGTGTTTGTGAGACAGAGAGGCAGAGAGATTGGGTATTGAAATCGTGCTGTTGTGCTCTTGCATTTTGATAATTCTTTTTAGATCATTTAGAATGTCACTGAACTTGGACTTCATGAAGATTTAATTTTGGATGTATGTGTTTTGTGTTTTGTGAAAGCAAATACACAAAAGGTAGTGTTGTCTTAAATATATCTAATGCTCTTGGATATACTTAATAAACGTTGCAGATTTTGGAGACTGCATTCAAGAAAGAAACTGTTGGTCTTGTTACTAGGGAAGAATATGTTGAGAAGGTATTCAAGCGTTGTGCTTTTTGAAAATCTATCTGATCTCTCCAGGCTTGAGAAGTTTCCTTTGTCTAATCATAAGTTATGTGTTGTTTTGTTAGAGGGTTAACATAAAGAATAAATTTGAGGAGGAAGAGAAAGAGAAATTGCGGAAGCTACAGGAAGAGTGAGCTGAATTTAGATTGTGCAGGGTTTTATGGCCCTTTCTTGTTTATCTTCCTTACAGTTTTCTTCCTTTCTTGTCTTGTCATGCAGAGAAGAAAAACTTCAATTAGAAAAGCGTCAAAAGAGGAAGAAAAAATTGAATGCTCGGTTATCATTTGATTTGGATGATGGAAATGAAGAAGAGGAAGAAGGTGGTGAGAATTCTTCTTTACTTGGAAGTTGGTTCTTTGTTAGTTCATTGCTCAGATTACGTAATTTATTTTCCTTGTTCAAATATCCGCCTGTTAGATCTTTTGATAATAATGGATGCCACTTGAATCGTCTATTTTGTTTTTACTACTTCATCCGTTCCAAATTACTTGCAACATTTAGATTTATTACACTATTTATTCATCACTCTTTTTTTTTGAAGATCCATTCATCACTCTTAATCGGCGATTAGTTTTTAATCTAAAAGTTCTCAATTGGAATCTTGTTTGATTCGTCTCAATGTAAAGATTATTAATATTAATTTTTATAATTTTTTATTATACAAAATTTTAGATATTGAACTGCGTAAAAAAGCAAATGTTGCAAGTAATTTGCAACAGAGGAAGTATTATTTGATTCAATTACACTATCATTGTGGCATGGATTTTTACGGAGAAGAGAATTAGAGAGAAGCCTATCAATGGTGTAGTTGGGGGCCTTGGTGGAAAGACGCTTGTAATAAAATGTGCATGTTTAGTAGTTACTAAAGTTTCTTCCAATAATTAGGACTAAATACAATTGGATGCTTGGTATACGGTGTACCATTACTGATGCTTTTGCTTGGTCATGCAGAAAGTCAGAAAGCAGTCAAATTAAAGTGTGCAAAACTGGGCAAGGACCCTACTGTTGAAACTAGTTTTTTACCAGATAGGTCAGTCAAACTTCCATCTCTTATTTGTGCATACCTTTGGGTTGAATCTGAAGCTTTCTAGTTTGCATTACTTTATAGTGAGAGAGAAGCAGAAGAGCAAGCTGAAAGGGAGAGGCTAAAAAGACAATGGCTTCGTGAGCAGGAAATGATCAAAAGTGCGTATAAACATTCACATTTGTCATTTCCTTTAAAGTACCTATCTTCCTATATATATGTATGTATTCTTTACTCATTAGTTTGTTTATGTATTGATTTTTAGACGAGCCTCTTCAAATTACCTATAGTTATTGGGACGGAACAGGTCATCGACGAGTAATACAGGTATGTGCAACTCGTATTCCGTATATTATTTGTAGTACAAATAATACTGCCTCTAGTTCTCCTGACACAACTTTTCTGCAGGTGCGCAAAGGCGACACCATTGGGGCATTTTTAAGGGCAGTTCAACAGCAGCTTGCTCCTGAATTCCGTGAAGTTCGAACTGCTTCTGTGGAAAATCTACTTTATGTAAAAGAGGATCTAATCATTCCACATGTAACATATTTTTGCTTTTTTTTATTTTAATTAGAAGCTCCGTTTTTGTACACTGCCCTTGACTTATCACATTTCTATTTTCCTGTTCTACAGCAACATAGTTTCTATGAGATGATCATAAACAAGGCAAGAGGCAAAAGTGGACCGGTAATTCTTTCATTTTTAATGTAAATTTGCTTGAGGTTGTGTTACTTTGTTCTATGCTCTTATCAAAACATTTGTAATGACTACCGAGGACAATTTGTACATTTTATTTATCGGACATTACTGTCATTTTGCTATCAGTATGCCTTCTTGGGCTATATATCTTTGACAAAGACTACTTGTGCAAATGAATGCATCATGCATATATGCTGCTACGGTGCTACCTTTGTCCAGATGGCTTATTCCCTAGTTGAATGCTGATAGCTTCCATTTAGGTGCACTTGTTTTTCCTTACTTTGGCAAATGTTGCTGGCTAACTCTGCCAACCATAAAAAGACGCTTTATAAATTTTAGCTACTTGATTGGAAGTACATATTATCATTATCAGTTACAAATTGGATGCTTTTTCAGTTATTTGTCTTTTTTATTAACTTTTTGTTTACTTTTTTTTTGTTTGAAGTTGCAATTGATGGTTGCTACTGAGGGTCAATTGAAAGTATCTTTTTGAAGTATTTTCAATTGAAAGTATCTTTGTTATCCTAACAAGGGTAAAGTTACATTCGAGTTTGACCCCTCAAACTTGACCTAGGTGGGAGCCACATAAAGGCATTAAAGTAAAAAATGTTGTTGAATGATTTGTAGATCAGCCTTATGGCCTATGAATTTTGTCTCTTTGATAGAATGTTTTTTTGACCTTCGTATAACGGAACTCTATTCTTTATGATAACAGTCTTTTCATTGTATTTCTTATTAGAAGCATCAAGCATATCTGGAATACTCAGGATCATTTCCATTGTACTTTTTGACTAAATGCACGATTGCTTCAATGTTTAAAGGTTACCTTACCTGTGGCTCAATAATCATTTATGTGGTTAAATAACTTCCTATCTTTTCTTGCTTAAGTAAAATACTAAAATAAGAACTTCTTCCTCTTGTACGAGGCCCTTGTTGAGGACATGACCGCATATGAGTCAGACTGGTTACAGTGATTTTGATTTTTTTTGGTGTAATTTATGTATATTCAACCTTAGTGTAAAAGGTGTAAAAATGTTTTGGGTCATTTCTAGGAATATTTCATGTTTTCGGTTGATATTTGGCATTACCTTATCTGCATTACTCTCTTTACCGTGATCGCGACTGTGACTGCATTTTTGCACTATGTATCCAACCCCTAATAGGGGCTTGGTCATGTAAAAAATTTGACCCAAAAGATATTTCCTCAATAACAATAGTACTGAGTTTCATCTATTTATGTTTAAATGACTTGAATTATAAAGGCTGTGACTTATTTTATGTTGTTTTATGATGCCCTCTTACTCATACTCCCCATCTCCTTTTCTGGTTCCCGCAGCTTTTCCATTTTGATGTACACGAGGATGTGCGGACAACGGCTGATGCAACAATTGAAAAGGATGAGGTATTATATCAATTTGAGAACTGGTTCCTCGAAACTATTATAAAGTTCTTGAATACATGTTTTCAGTCTAAATGAAGCTGATATTGTAATACTATTAGTTCTTCCCGCTTTGCATGGGTGAATAAGTAGCAGAAATATATGCATTATGATGACTGTTGTGTCCTTAGAGTTGTGAGATTACTGAACAAGATAAAGTGGAGTTTGGAGTTCATTATTTATTTCATAAGGGGTTATTTTAACCCATGAGTTGACCTCTGCTTTTTGGGCCATATAATCAAAATGGGGCCTAAATTCACAATAGCATGAGCAACTATTGTACATTATAAAACAAAATTATTTCAGAACTCTTGAGGGATGATTAGTGGATAGACATGGTATGGGAGAAAGATGAAGGTAAGGTTTCTATCAAGATGAATGCAACCGAAAGTCAGCTTGCTTAGTTTTCTTGGTTTAGCCCTACTCGTGGGTGAACTTTTTATAATGCGTACCGAGGTAGCTTTGATTATTCTGGTTCGACTTTGAATATTTTTGGCCTACTCCAGTTTCAGTTTTATAGATAGCATGTCATTACCTGTTATTACTGTGGACTGTGGAGTGAAATAATTTACTAAAAAAATGTTGTTTTGCATCGTATCTATTTTTGCAGTCTCATGCTGGTAAAGTTGTGGAAAGACACTGGTATGAAAAGAACAAACATATTTTCCCTGCATCAAGATGGGAGGTACTTGCTCTCTCTTTCTTGGTTTATTCAAAACATGTGGTTATTTTCTTATAAAATTGTTATCATTTACATATTTGATTTTTGAGCCTGCTATTCTGTCATTTGGGCTTAAATGATACTATTCTATCTATATTCAAGCTCAGCTCCATATTCTTTCTGAGGGGTGATGATTGCTCGTTAGAGATGGGAAAGTGTGATCCAATCATTAGAATTTTGATGTTTTGCACTTTTGTCGGGGTAGGCTTGATAACCCTTACAAGGGTAATAAATCCTCCTCGTAGGTGGTGAGACAAGCCCTTAATTCCTAGGCTAACCCAATTTTCTTGATATTTTACACTTACACATGGGATTTGAGGGGATTTTTTTTATCAAAGCAGAGTTTAGAGGTTGTCAATTATCATTTCTTAACATAACTTTTCCCCAAATACGGCCCTATCCCTTACTAAAACAGTGGGTTGAAATAATTTTGGAGGCTTCTATATGTTCTGTACTTCTGTTGTACGGTATACTTGTTTGCAACTTGCAAAACATAGTTCCAGCAAAAAGAGAGAAAAAAAAACATGTGATAGAACTAATGTTGAAAAGCAAACTGTAAGGTAACACTTGTTTTCTGATACTCTGTCAATTCATCTGCAGATTTATGACCCGACAAAGAAATGGGAACGTTACACAATCCATGGGGAGTGATCGACTCGAGACAATGATCCTGTAACAATATATGATTTTTGAGAACACTTCTACATCGAGCTAACAGTTTTTGCCAATTTATTTCCGGGGCAGCAAGGCATTCAAGATCAATCATCTTTTTGTCTTTTATAGTTTATACTTTGTAGTAACTGAGCTTAGATTGTACTTTACTGAATCTCCAAATGATTAAAAAGGTGAGATATTTATTTAGGACTCGGTTTATTCATTTTTTTATAATCTTAGAACGTGAAAAATTGACCAGATCTTATATGTTGAAGATTCTGGCTTTGACATTGTTATCGATGTGAATATAAGTACATTTGATCTAATGATGACTCATTTATTTCAGTCCAACTGTAGTTGTGGAGACATTCTCCACTTGTAATGAATGAACTATCGCTGTGCAGCCTCGAAACTATTCCATTTTTAATTTTTTTTCATACTTAACAGTAGAGATCAAATCAAAATTAATAATAGTACTCTTTTTTAGGGAAATTCTACGGGTAGCATTGTAGTTTGACAAAACGCGAATTGTAGTACTTTTTATAGTTTTTTTCACATGTTAGCAACAAGGTTTTAATTTTTACAAATTCTGAAGCAAAATCTGTTAAAAAACATTCAATTCCTGTTAACTGTGATATTTTCTTATTTTTTTTCTTTTCCCTCGCACTCTTCTCCTTTCTCCTTCTCATTTATCAATCCACCATTTTAGTAGAAAAAAGAACAACTATAACTGAGGTAGCATATTGTCAAGGAAGAGGAGGCATTATAGGCAATAAAGAAAAGAAAACTACTGATTCGATTGAACATCAGAAGCCGTGAAGACCATCTACAATGGTTGTAGCTTTGATTCGATTGAACAAAGGGTTCGAATACTTTAAACCCTTATAGCAAGCCTTTTGAGCGGTGACTGTACAGGTGAATCCTCCGCTCTGAGCTAGAATATAGCTATAACTCACGAGGATGATAAGGTTTGAAAACTTAGAAGAACAAGCTGAATTCATTGAGTCTAAAAGAGATCAATATCATATGTTATAGGAATTTGAAGATTTTAGAGGTTTAGTTTTAATTTGATTTTTTATTTTTGAGAATTTAGGGTTCAACAATTGAGAAAAAATGGAGAAGAAGAAGGGGATTAATGAAATGAAAGAGATTAATATGTTTTGAAGAGATGAGTAAAAAAAAAAAGGAAAAAAAATATAGGGGAAGGGAAATACCTACTGTAGCCAGTCACCTTGGGGTAGGGTATGTTTTGAACAAATTCGAACAATAGTTGAGATTATTAAAAAATAATTGATAGTTGGGATTATTTTTGGTGAACGGGTGATAGTTGAGATTATTTTGAGCAATTTCTTAATGCTATGTTTGGAAATGAGGATGATGATGATATGTTTGGAAATGAGGATTTCATTTTAAAATATAGATTTGACTCCAAATTAGTGTTTGACAAATACTAGAATTTCAAATTTGGATTTGAGTCAAATCCATAATTGTTATTAAAATGGTTTAAAGATGATGATTTGAGAATGACCTCCCAAACCTTGTCATTTACAAATTCTACATTCATGATTTCATAATTGAAATCATTAATTTGAAATGAAATGCTAGTTTACAAACACAATCTGACTTTATTTTGATTTCATTCACAATTTATTATCTTCTTCTTATTACCCAAAATTATATAAAAAATTCACTTTATTACCGTCGCACAAGGGAGTAAAGAGTAATGAAAAATGCAAAATGAATGAGATAGACACTATCAACCCCATTGTTTAGTGATAATGGTGGTAATGGAAATGATTTATATTGTAGAATGTCATTTAATGTTTTATGTCATTTCCATTGGAATGAAACGTTGATTACAAAAAAGTTTTTTTGTTAACAAATTTCCATTACCACCTAATATCACCTCTCCCAATAGTTTTGCATGTGAATCATGGTTTTTAAAAACACACTAATCTACGATTCTACGATTTTACGATTTAAAAACAAGTGAACGATTTGAATCCTAGGTAGAATCGTAAGTTGGTAGAAATAGAATCTTACTATTCTAATTGCAATAATATTTGTAGAGGTAGAATCATAACATGATTTTACGATTTAGCGATCCGATTCTACAAATTTATTTGTAGTTTTTATTAATGTTTCTTAAGGGGATGTTTGGCACAAAGGAATAAGAAATCTGAGACTTTTAAGATGAGACTTTATAGATATAAAAGTCTCATTCTTTTTTTTTTGAATAAAACCTGTAGCTTATATTATTATATCAAGATCAACCAAGGCCAAAAGGCCAGACGGAAAAGGTTCCATACAAATCTTTTCGTGGGCAATTCCCGTATCCCATCTAGCAATCATATGGGCTACGGTGTTACCACTTCTCCGAATAGCTTTACAGGAAAAACCAATAAAACGAGAACTAAGAACATGCAAATAATCATAGTGTAACACCCTGCAAATTTGATGTTAATTAATTATAATTTAAATTGCAATCAAAAATAATTTATTTATACATTATTATGTAACATCAGAAATTCAATATTTTGACCCACAAATATGTATTAATAAAGCGATGAATACGTTTAAATATATGGGGAAATATTAGTTAAATAAAATGAGGTAAAATTAATAATAGTCATAATAGTTTCGTTCTTAAACTCGAGCCAAACGAAATTCATTTTTTTGACCCATAAATATGTATTAATAAAGCGATGAATACGTTTAAATATATGGGGAAATATTAGTTAAATAAAATAAGGTAAAATTAATAATAGTCATAATAGTTTCGTTCTTAAACTCGAGCCCAAACGAAATTTCACTTTGAGCTTTGGGGTTGAAATTTATGGGCCTCGTGAGTAGTATAGCCCAAAGAATTTGTAGGTTAAGGTTTTTGAAATTAAAAAGAAAAACCCCCATTTGTTTGAAGTGGTAGCCGTCACAACACTCTTCCCCATCTCTTAATTCTTTTTACTCCTCTCTCTCTCCCTCTTCATTAGCCACACCTCAATTCAAGCCAACACTCACGGCAGATCACGGCAACCCACGACAGCCAACAGTCGGGACCTCAGGGCCGCCTTCCCCACTCCCGGCAGCAGCACACAGCCGCCAGCACAGGGCACAACAGCCGGCTGGGCTTCCTCCACCACCATACCTTCCCTTCCTTTTCTATATCCACCATTGTAAGCCATATTCTTTCCCTCTTGAGCAATCTCTTACCCAATTTAAGTTGTATGTTTTTGATATTTAATTTCTTATTATTTAGAGTTCATATTTGTTGAATTTGAGTATGATATCTTGATTTTTTTTTGTTTTGGGTTTGATTATTATGGTGAATTGAAAATAGATATTTAGGGTTTATATTATGATGAATTTAAAGTTAGTATTTTGGGTAAATTTATGAATCTTAGCTTTAAGTTATATCTTGATAGAATTTAAAGTGGGTAAGTATTAGAAAGTGTGAATTGAACTTGAATAAGTTAGGGTTGGATGAATTTAAAAGTAGTATGTACTACTTTTGTGGCTTGGATGGTGTTTTATTAATTGAAAATCTTGTTTAAGCTTGTGTATGTGACTTTGTAGATGAATGGTTGCTAGTTATTTTGTTTATATGACATTAATCATGGTAGTGTGACTAGTATTGTTGATACCTATTGTTGTATAGTAAATGATAGTAATAATTACTAAGAAAGATTAAGGTTGCAATTTTCATTAATGAAAGTATTGCTGAGGTAATAATTGTTTGATGGGGATATTAGTTTCGAGCTTGATCGCGACCATTGTCAATGATTGTAGTGAGTTGCTTGTACATAATTGAGCTTGGTTGTTATATTGATATGTTCAATTGTGTTGCTAAGTTGTGTGACTTTGACCTAAGTTATACGAATCGTTATTAGTTCGTCAAACTACAAATTTAATTTATTCTTAATCGTTTTACTTTAAAACCTTGAAAAGGTAACAAATCATTACAAGTATGAGTAATATGATTGATACTAAGTGTAACATCATATATTATGTGTTCTTAAACTTTCCCTTGGATAATATGATTATAACGAGCCAGCGTATGATTGCGTTCTCTTCACTTAAACACATCTTGATATAGAATTGACTGAAATCTAATGTTATGGTTTGATTGAAATTGATGGCGTAGTTCAAGTGTGAACATGAGTTGAATATATCGCATGAGTGCGTTTAGAGTGCGTATTAGCTTGAATCGAAACTTGTTTGACTAATAGTGTAGTTTGTATGGAGTCAATGTTTCTTAAATGATGTGAATTAGGTTTATTAGTCTTACTTTAAACCTGTATAGGTGCCCGGTTCATAAGAGGGGCGTAAGAACCTCCTTCGTAGTTATTTTTGCGACTTGTTATCTTGCAGTTACAGGTAAGTACACGCATTAGCTAATTCTTGCATGCATCTTGAATATATTTCTCTGCACAACAATATTATATGAGCAATGTTGAATATGGTTTGCTATTAAATATTATTACGTTAGTGCTACAAGTGGGAATCAGTTGTAGAGATGGTAGAGAAAGAGTTTTGATATCGCAAGAGTAGAATGTTGGATTATATGAGATTGAAATGGGAATGAGTCCCTTATTGATGAGACCTTAAGTTGGATATTTACTGTGACTCCACTTGATTGGTACCCCAGTTGGTTTAGTTACCAAAGGCATGAATCATCTATATATGGTCGCTGTACGAGGGTATGATCATACTTTACCATTGGGCGCCGGCATGGCCGTCACCGTCCTTGGCTGAGGTGTTACCATGTGGTTCTTGCAAACACCAATATGGTGGCCTCTAGTCACATAAGAGGATATATGAAATCAATGAAGTGATAGAAAATGGTGAAGGCATTGAGAACTACATAGAAGTGAGAAATATTTAGAGTAAATACTTACACGTTGGAGTGTCTTTCTCAACTTATTTTGCTGAAATTGATTGTTGGTTACATATATAACTTGTTGTTAGTTACTGTCTTGTACTGTTTGTTCCTTGTTGATGGCTTGTCTTTGATGGCCCTGCTATGACACGTTTGTCAATGCCTTTACGTTGAGTAGCAGGGGTATCATAAATAAATCATGCAGGTTTTGGAGTTTCCTTGCATTGCATATGGGGGGAATTGAGTGAGAATCTTGACGCGTGTCATGTTCCAACTATTTTGACGCTACATGTGGTTTTTTAATTGAAATTGTGTATACTCTTGGTTTGAGGCGCGTGCCCTCCTTTTGATGTAATTCGTTCCGCTGCAAAGGTTTATTTCGTTTTATATTTCGTTATAGTATCTTGAATGGCTTGTATAGTTGGTTATGTATTTGGAAAACCCAAGTGTTTACAAGGGAACCACGATCCATGCTTAGCATGTCGATAGAGGATTTGGCGATGACTTTTCCACCGTAGTCTTTGTTACAAGGTTATTGATGCATCTTCTTCATGATGGTTAATATTTGTTTATTTCTTTCGGTGTGTCTAATTTAAGGGCAAATGCTATCGAAATTTTCGTAGGATTTTGTTTGCAAGTTTTCCTATAATCAATTTAATCAAACTTTATTAATTCTTTTATTTTATTTTATTTTTAATGTAACACCCGAATTTCCTCCGTTCTCTTTCGGTTTTGGTTCTGTTCAGAGGGTCGTAAATTCACGGGTGTTACACATACAGAGCAAAAATAGGAGATAAGCAATTCTCTTTTTTCTTGATGGAGTTCACGATAGATTGAGCATCTCCTTTGAGTAAAATGTGAGCATACCCCATACGTCCATTAACTTCTAAGGAAAAGCAAGCAGCTGCATATTCAGATTCTTCACCTCCCATATTCAACCCCATTTTGCTGACAGCTGCAACCGGGAGCGAGCCTTCATGATTTCTAAAAGCAACCCCAAGGTCCCTGTTACAATCAGCCCCAACATACGCATCAAAGTTTGCTTTGATCCAACCTTCAGCAGGTGGACTCCAACTATGCGAGGCAGGCGAGATTGGAGCACGAAAATCAACAACCTATTGAGCGTACAAATTGTAATCGTGGATCATCTTCACAAAGGATGTTGATAGTTGTACAAAATTGCATTGATTTATTCTCCATGATAATGCTATTTCTCCCGAACCAATAAGCCCATATTGACGCACATATAGAGGCCAGCGTCTCCTGATTAGTGTTTTCACATAACCAAATGAAGCAGTCTTTAAAGTCACCTTGAGGAGTAGCTGCTATGGTGTCGACTGAAGGATGTGTCAGCCACATGGTTTTGGATTGTTGGCATTCAAACACAGCATGGTAGAAGGACTCATTGAGTTCATTGCATCTCTAGCATAATGAGGATTGAGCCATATGTCTATGAAAGCGTACCTCGTTAACCGAAAGTGAGTTCTTGCAAGCACACCACAAGAACTGTTTCAATTTTGGCTGACCATGTAAGTTCCATACCCGCTGTCAGAGTTTATTCTCCACTATTGAACAACTCGACCTAAAGTCCTCTTTATCACCCAACATACCAAGCCCATATCCCGATCGAACAGTGTAAAGCCCATTCTTATTGTGTCCCCAAAACAGAATATCAGCATTGCACCTATATGAGAGAGGGATATTAAGAATGGCCTTAGCGGAAGCAGGTTCAAACATATCATTGATCAGATCAAACTTCCACACCTTGCGTTCCTGGTGAATAAGGTCCCCTACTTTTTAATCTACCAACTCACCATGCGAGGAATTGGGTTTGTGAATTTCCCATTCGATGAGACCTATTTTTTGTTGCACACAACAATTGACCAACCATCACCAACTCTTCAACATAGCCCCTCCAAGAGGAGTAACTTCGCACCCCAATTGCTCCGCCAAGTGAAGCTTGGATTGTAGCCACGTCTAGCATCCAAGAAATTATAATGTTTGAAGTACCGAGCCTTTAGCACATCATATAATAACGAGTTTGAGCAAATGTGAAACCTCCACATCTGGTTCGCCAAAAGAGCTTGGTTGAAACATTTAAGATCTATAAAACCCATGCCTCCCTTTCTTTTTGGTTGACAAAGACTTGCCCAGCTGTGCCAGTGAACCTTCCTATCATCTCTTGTTGATCCCCACCAAAATTGTGCCATCATGGAATTTGTCTCATCTAGTAAACCCTCTGGAATATGAAAAATGCTCATTATATAAGTCGATATAGCCTGATCCACAGTTTTCAGCACCACCTCGTTCCCCCCTCTCCATAATAATCTCACTATTCTCCAGCGAATCGATCCATCCGATGAATAAATTCTCAGTACTGCGGCTCATGTTACATTTTATGAGTTCAACATCATACTTTGCCAATGGAGTCGCAAGGACGTTGAAGGTTCTCTATTCGTATTAAAAAGGAACAAACAACCACGATTTCGATTTATTGTCATGAATAGACGAAACACAGAAAATTTAGTTAAGAATCTTTTAGGTGATTTTGAGTATGAAATCCAGGTACCATATTTATTATATCGCAATGCCGCACAAGAAGTAAATGAAATTTGGTTTTATAATGCTCGTGAGTGTGAAGAGGTGGCAAATGTCTTTGGTAGGATTTTTAATGCTTAATCTAAGGTGCCATCTACGCCAATATATCTTCTTCTAAGAGTGAATTTGAGGATCTAGAGGCAGTCCCAACCATGGCTGTTATCGATGGTCCTCTAGACCCCATACAGTCCACTATTTTTGCCGTAGACTTTGTTACAAGGTTATTGATGCATCTTCTTCATGATGGTTATTATTTGTTAATTTCTTTCGGTGCATCTAATTCAACGACAGATGCTGTCGAAATTTTCGTAGCATATTGTTTGCAAGTTTTCGTATAATCACTTTAATCAAACTTTATTAATTCTTAAAATTTTATTTTATTTTTAATGTAACACCCGAATTTCCTCCGTACTCTTTCGGTTTTGGTTCTGTTTAGAGGGACGGAAATTCATGGGTGTTACACATACAAAACAAAAATAGGAGATAAGCCATTCTCTTTTTTTTTTGATGGAGTTCACGATAGATTGAGCATCTCCTTCGAGTAGAATGTGAGCATACCCCATACGGCCAGCAACTTCTAAGGTAAAGCAAGCAGCTGCGAATTCAGATTCTTCACCTTTCATATTCGACCCCATTTTGCTGACAGCTGCAACCGGGAGCGAGCCTTCATGAATTATAAAAGCAACCCCAAGGCCCCTATTACAATCAGCCCTAACATACTCCTCAAAGTTTGCTTTAATACAACCTTCGGTAGGTGGACTCCAACTATGCGAGGCAGGCGAGATTGGAGTACGAAAATCAACAATTCAACAACCTCTTGGGCGTACAAATTATAATCGTGGATCATCTTCACAAAGGATGTTGATATTTGTACAAAATCGCATTGATTTATTCTACATGATAATGCTATTTCTCCCGAACCAATAAGCCCATATTGACGCACATATAGAAGTCAGCGTCTCCCGATAAGTGTTTTCACATAACCAAATGAAGCAGTCTTTAAAGTCACCTTGAGGAGTAGCTGCTATGGTGTCGACTGAAGGATGTGTAAGCCACATGGTTTTGAATTATTGGCATTCGAACACAGCATGGTAGAAGGACTCATTGAGTTCATTGCATCTCAAGCATAATAGGGATTGAGCCATATGTCTATGAAAGCGTACCTCGTTAACCGAAAGTGAGTTCTTGCAAGCACGCCACAAGAAGTGTTTCAATTTTGGCAGACCATGTAAGTTCCATACCCGGTGTCAGAGTTTATTCTCCACTATTGAACAACTCGACCTAAAGTCCTCTTTATCACCCAATATACCAAGCCAATATCCCGATCGAGTAGTGTAAATCCTATTCTTATTGTGTCCCCAAAACAGAATATCAGCATTGCACCTATATGAGAGAGGGATATTAAGAATGGCCTTAACTGAAGCAGGTTCAAACATATCATTGATCTGATCAAACTTCCACACCTTGCGTTCTTGGTGAATAAAGTCCCCTACTTTGTAATCTACCAACTCACCATGCGAGGAATTGGGTTTGTGAATTTGCAATTCGATGAGACCTATTTTTTGTTGCACACATCAATTGACCAACCATCACCAGCTCTCCAACATAGCCCCTCTAAGAGGAGTAACTTCGCCCCACAAATGCTCCGCCAAGTGAAGCTTTGATTGTAGTCACGTCTAGCATCCAAGAAATTATCATGTTTGAAGTACCGAGCCTTTAGCACATCATATAATAACGAGTTTGAGCAAATGTGAAGCCTCCACATCTGGTTTTCCAAAAGAGCTTGGTTGAAACATTTAAGATTTCTAATACCCATGCCTCCCTTTCTTTTAGGTTGACAAAGAATTGCCCAGCTGTGCCAGTGAACTTTCCTATTATCTATTGTTGATCCCCACCAAAATTGTGCCATCATGGAATTTATCGCATCTTGTAAACCCTCTGGAATATGAAAGATGCTCATTATATTAGTCGATATAGCTTGAACCACCGTTTTCAGCACCACCTCTTTCCCCCCTCTCGATAATAATATTTCCTTCCAGCCTTGAATTTTTTTCCAAAATCATTCTTTCAGACATGAGAAAATGGCTTTTTTCGATCTACCAATGTTTGTGGGGAGACCAAGTTATTTTGTATGTCTTTCCACCTCCCTCATATTCAAGGTACTGGTAATTTGTTGTCTAACATTCATGGGAAACTCTTTGCTAAAGAAGATGTCTAACATCCAGATTGTTTAACATCCATGATAATTTATTGTCTAATATCAAAATATCAAATTTCGCCTTTATCGTTGTGGTCCAATGGAGGAGGAGAACGATTGAAAAGTAAATAGGGTTTTGTTTTTCGATCCCAAATTCGAAAGCATTAGGTAGAAATCAATCAAATGTAATGGTTCAAAGCGGAAAATTGATGCCGAATTTGGACCAGAATAGTACAAAGCTGCTCAATCTCACTATTCTTCAGCGAATCGACCATCCAATGAATAAATTCTCAGTACTATGGCTCATGTTACATTTTATGAGTTCAACATCGTAATTAGCCAATGGAGTCGCAAGGACGTTGAAGGTTCTCTATTCGTATTAAAAAGGAACAAACAACCTCGATTTCGATTTATTGTCATAAATAGACGAAACACATAAAATTTAGTTGAGAATCTTTTAGGTGATTTTGAGTATGAAATCCAGGTATTATATTTAGTATATCGCAATGTCGCACAAGAAGTAAATGATATTTGGTTTTATAATGCTCGTGAGTGTGAAGAGGTGGCAAATCTCTTTGGCATGATACTTAATGCTTTTTCTAAGGTGCCATCTAAGCCAATATATCTTCTTCTAAGAGTGAATTTGAGGAGCTAGAGGCAGTCCCAACCATGGCTGTTATCGATGGTCCTCTAGAGCCCACACAGTCCACTAGTTCTGCCGTAGTCTTTGTTACAAGGTTATTGATGCATCTTCTTCATGATGGTTATTATTTGTTTATTTCTTTCTGTGCGTCTAATTTATAGGCAGATGCTGTCGAAATTTACGTAGTATTTTATTTTGTCCCGATTTTCTTTCATTCTCTTTCGGTTTTCTTTCATTCTCTTTCGGTTTTGGTTCTGTTCAGAGGGTCGGAAATTCAGGGGTGTTACACATACTGAGAAAAAAAATAAAAGATAAGTCATTCTCTTTTTTCTTGATGGAGTTCACGATAGATTGAGCATCTCCTGTGAGTAGAATGTGAGCATACCCTATACGACCAGCAAATTCTAAGGAATAGCAAGCAGCTGCGAATTTAGATTCTTCACCTCCCATATTCGACCCCATTTTGCTGACAGCAGCAATCAGGTGCGAGCCCTCATGATTTCTAAAAGCAACCCCAAGGCCCCTGTTACAATCAGCCCCAACTACGCATCAAAGTTTGCTTTAATCCAACCTTCAGCAGGTGGACTCCAACTATGTGAGCCAGGCGAGATTGGAGCACAAAAATCAACAACCTATTGAGCGTACAAATTGTAATCGTAGATCATCTTCACAAAGGATGTTGATATTTGTACAAAATCGCATTGCTTTTTGCTCCATGATAATGCTATTTCTCCCGAACCAACAAGCCCATTATGACGCACATATAAAAGCTAGCGTCTCCCGATCAGTGTTTTCACATAACCAAATGAAGCAGTCTTTAAAGTCACCTTGAGGACTAGCTGCTATGGTGTCAACTGAAGGATGTGTCAGCCACATAGTTTTGGATTGTTGGCATTCGAACACAGCATGGTAGAAGGACTCATTGAGTTCATTGCATCTCAAGCATAATGGGGATTGAGCCATATGCGTATGAAAGCGTACCTCGTTAACCGAAAGTGAGTTCTTACAATCACGCCACAAGAAGTGTTTCAATTTTAGCGGACCAAGTAAGTTCCATACCCGTTGCTAGAGTTTATATATTCTCCACTGTTGAACAACTCGACCTTAAGTCCTCTTTATCACCCAACATACCAAGCCAATATCCCGATCGAACAGTGTAAAGCCCATTCTTATTGTGTCCCCAAAATAGAATATCAGCATTGCACCTATATGAGAGAGGGATAGTAAGAATGGCCTTAGCTGAGGCAGGTTCAAAGATATCTGATAGAAGGCTTTTTTTGGTCGTTTGCTAAAGCCTCTAATCAAACAAAATTTATAAACACCCTAGCTTAACTCTACACAAGTGTAGTGGCAAGTAGGGGGTCGATCCACAGGGAGACAAGTTGCGAGACTTAGGGCCTCTTTAGGTGTTGGGGGAACATGTAATGGAGATTGGTGAGGGTTAAACTACAACTACAACTATAAAAGAAACAAACAAAGAAACATCGGGGTAGGGGCTAACTCGTGTGCAACGGATTTTATATAGTTAGATTAGGGTTTACTTTGATTTGATTGCAAAGGTGTGGATTCAATACGAAGAGCGATCCGATCCTGGATCGGGCTTGGGATCGCCTCCGAGAATCTCGTTCCCATCACTCTCGTGAGTGAGAACAAGACCTACGGGCAACAAATATCCAACAACCCGTCAATTCTCTTCTCCTCTCGGAGTAAGAGGGTAAAACTCCCTTTCATGGGGCGAGTACAAGTTTCGACTCTCGCCGTTCCCTTGACTCAACTCTTCCCATTGAAATAAAGTCGGTTCTCAATGCGGACCCAACTCTCGTTGGTGCCCGGGATGGAGATCCGGGTGACCTCAAATCAATGGGCAGAGCTACCCACTTTCGGGGTTCACAATCAAACAAACATCAACCCAATTCTAATCATAATCAATCCATTAACACAAAATGAGTCAACCCCTAACCCTAAACAACTACTCACTACTCATAATCACAACCAACAAAATAAGAAACAACATTAACACAAGCATTCTAACACAAATAACTTAAAATAAATAAAACAAAAGAAAACAATCAAGAACAAATAAGTATATCATAAACCAACTAAATTTAATAAATAGACAATGAGAAACTAAAAATAAATGAGATTAGAAATTACCCAAACAATTTGAAGAAGATTTAAGAATAGATGACAAAAACCCATAAATACTCTTCTTTGAACTCCATTAAAATACTCTTGAAGCTTGAACAAAAGTGCCAACAAAAGATAGAAATTACAAAATCTAAACAAAATAGACTATAAAAATAAATACTTGATGAAAGAAATTAAATTTAATCTAAGAAAAATTAAGAAAAGAAACTAGGGTTTATAAAAATAAAATGGGAGAAAAGAGAAAAAGAAAGAACTAAAAAAAAACTAAAACTAAGCTACTGTTTTACTACTCCTCTGTTCTCGCCTGCTGCTTCTGTTTTGAAGAGTGGCCAAATTCTGAAAGTTGGGCCGGCAGGTGTTACAAAGCCCACCATACTCGCTTAATTCATGACATTTTACAAATATTGACTAAACTTTGTAAATTGTAATGGTGTGTTACATTTCCTAAAGCTGCCTAACTTTTCATTATATATATATATATATATATATATATATATATATATATATATATATATATATATATATATATATATATATATATACTCCAAACTTTATCGTGGCCTCTTCGAATGTCTCGAAATGCTCGCCGAGCTTTAACGATGACTTTGCGAATGTCTCGAAACACGTGTGTCTTCTTCGATTATGATGCCTAAGCCTCTAACTCGATCTTTTTCACCTCGAAATCTCCAACAATACCTGAAATAATCTCAAAACACCGCGGAGACAAGAACAAGGTAAAATCGAGTGTAAAATGTGTAAAACCAATGAGAAATGACGTGACTCGACACCATAATGGGGGTATAAATGTGCTCTAAATCGAGCACATCAACTCCCCCAAGCTAAACCTTTGCTAGTCCCTAGCAAAGAAACTAGTAGGGTGACATGAACGCACGGAGCATACAAAAACAAACTAAGCTACAAATACAAAACAAAACTACGGAAAAGCAATAAAACCTAAGACTCACTTTCGTAGGAATCACGGTCGTTCTTAGCACGTACGACAAGCCCTTTAAACCTCAAGGTCTCCCAAAGAGGACGAGTAAGGTCTCGTGAGGGTTTTTCAGAAGGAGACCCACAAATCCAATGCAATGCAAATACAAGGATGCAAGCTATATGCAACTAAAAACTACAATGCGAAGTCTAAATGTGATGTGATGCAAGGTGAGTGGAAATCAAAGCAATGCGAGCTGTGCACGAGCAAAACTCTTCCCTAGCCATGGGTGTGCAAGTACAATGGTCTGAATAAAGCGCAATACCGAAGAGAATGACCAATTCCACAAACTTGAGATCACTAGGATAAGCTACATCCAAGGCTATGCCACCCACTACCTAGAGAGGTCACAAGTCTACACTCCCCGGGTTATTTCTCAAAAGATGTGAGAAATATGCAATGACGCTCATGTGTTTGATTATGGTTTGTGTTTCGCTCATAATCATCCGACTAAAGATGAGTCGGGAATCAAACACCTAATAGGGGCGAATCATGGGGATTGTGTCATATCTTACTCCAGCACAGAACAAGCTAATCGGACCAAGTCGAACAGGTTAGCAAAGGGTTGTAATGTTGGCTTAGGGTTAAGGTGGGATACATTTGGGAATGTGGAGCTAAGTAGAGGATAGCAAGTGACTCTAAACAAAACACCCACAAACATAGCATGAGAACCAATGAAAACTATATCCAACAACCATAATAACCCAATAATCTCATGTAAGCACAAATGATCTCTATCAAAAAAAATCTGAAAACTCAATAAAACCTCATAAGCACATGCGTTTCCAAGCTCATCTCCCAAATGAATATATCGACCTCCTCACTCACATGAATATGTATGTGTATGAAAACTCAATGAAAAACAAGAGAGATGTCTCCTCAAAACATAGAATGTGTATGAATAATAACAATGAAAGCATGGGAGGAAATAGGAGAGAAATAATATGAGCTGGAAAAGAAATGAGTAGGGTCATATGAAACCAACAACCAACAACATAACCAATAACCCACTCATCACTGTAGCACATAACAAACCCCACTATCACTAAGCTATCCTCTAGGTAAGAAGAGGGAACATTTGGCTCATGTGGAGGTTAAACAATGTGGCTACAAAAGAATAGGAAAAGGCAAAAACTTGGCTTAACCTAAAGTCAATTGCGTTCAAGGTAGGCTATTTGGCTATGTAGTTAAAATTCTAGCGAACGTGTTATCATCCCTGGTCTCAAGAAAAGCCGACTATACTGGAGAAGAACCGACACAATACTTAGATCCCCTAACTAGCCCACAAAATGAATCGAACTCGCAAGGAGTCCAAGAAGGCTCAATACTCACAGGCTAGTCGAAATGCGCCTCTAAAGGTAGTCATCCAAGCCACCAACCAAGCAAACCCAGATCCCCCAAGCTATGTGGAATACAGTCAGACTCTAGGTCCTAAAACATGCACAAGGCTAAGGAAATATGAGTTTGCATAAGGTAAGACCACAGAAGTACACACCAGAAGCAAGCATGCTAGTTTCACAACTCAACCATCTTATTGAAAACTAAACATGAATATGAAATATATACACTATGTATGAATGCAAGATGAATATTCGAAAAAAATATATATATACAAAATGATGCATGCCATGAACTAAACTACAACTATATGATACTAAATGCACAAACAAATGGGTGGATGTGACAATGGAGTTGACCATCCCTCCCCCAAGCTAAAGCTTTGCTAGTCTCTAGCAAAGAAGGAGAGAAGAGAGGAAGGTGAAACATTAAAAATAATGGTCAACAAAATTGTCACGACGCCCAACACAAGCACATACTAGCCAATAACAAAGAGAGAAGAAGGTCATACCAAGGCTAGGAGGGCTTTCACTCCTAGCATTACCATTATCACCATCAAAGAGGTCTAAGAACTCTCCGCTCCTCGAAAGAAGTGGAGGCATGAAGTACAAAGCTAGAGCGATTGCCTCCCCCAAGCTAGGATGAAGCTATATTCTTGATGTTTGGCTCAAATGCTCTTTTGAGCCTTCTTTCTCTTTCTCACCCTTGCGGGACCGTTAACATTGACCCTCTCAAAATCATCAAATTAAACATAAGTAAAACTTGTGGAGGGTCAATTCTAAGGGTCGTTTGGATCTGCAAGTTCTAACAAATAATACTACAAACCAAACGTGAGCACAGACTAGCAAAAATGCAATGCAATGAGTGAAAAACAAAAATAAAACAAAAACTATATGTACAGTTGGGTTGCCTCCCAACAAGCGCTTCTTTAAGGTCTTTAGCTAGACCTGACTCACTACGTTGTAGTGAGTCAAACTCCGTAGGAGTTTATCAAACTCACTCCCCACAACAGCAGAGGTTGGGGAGTGAAAGAGAGTGAGAAGAAAGAGGAGAAACAGAAACACAACAAAGACCGACTTTCCATAACATGATGAAAAGCCGGGAGAAGGACGAACAAAGGGAGGGGGAGGGGAAGCAAGTGGCATAGTAACACAAGTATCAAGATGAGCATGAACAACAATGATCGGGAGCTTCTCATGATGACAATGAGGTGTAGGGTGAGACTCAATAGAAGGCACACTAAGAGTATGCACTCGAGACTCCTCAATAACGCACACATCTACCTCTAAATCATTAGGTTCATACAATGGGTTATCATGCACAAAGATAGGAGACTCGGTAATGTGAGGCACACGGGGTACCTCAACAAGAGTCTCACATGCAAGGGGTGAAAGATCACATGGCATAGGCAAGTCATGTTCATGAGGCATAAAAATAGGAGACCCATAAATACATGTAGTAGAAGACTCATGAAAACAATGCACAAAATCACAAGACTCACCCATGTGAGGATCACAAAAGGGTGGGGGAGAGCAAGCAATGGAAGAGGGGGATGCTAGGTCAAAATCTAAGGCCAAAGGCCCATTGGGTCCTAAACATTCCTCTAAGTTCTCACTATATGGTTCAAGGCTCTCAACAAAGTCCACCGTATCCTCAATCAAAGTGTCACCACTACTAGGAGCATCCACCGAGGTCTCAATGATGGGTGAGGAAGAGGATATATTCATAGCTTCGGTCAATCTCATTTGAAATTCCTTAAAATCCTCATTTTCATAAATTGACTCATCCTCATCACTAGACCAATCAATGAATATATGGCTTGGGCTAGAGGAAGAAGGGGCTAAGGGACTAGCAACCTCCTTTTGATCAATCAAAATACAACCCAAAGAAGAATTCCCATCATTTCCTACATGGTCAAAAGAGTAAGCAATGGGTATGTCAAGGAGAGGGGAGTTAGGCATTTCCTTCTTATAGGTATCCTTAGCCAACCATAAATACATATTCCAACCTTGCTCAATTGGTTGGTCAAGAAACTCATACTCGTAAATAACCTCAATTTGCTCCCTAGTCTTATCATTCAAACCCATGTATAAAGCTAAACAAATTTGTCCTTTCTCAAGACCATGGTCGTAGGGGAGGGAATCACCATATCTCCAAAAGAACCTCCAAAAAGACTCATGCTCGAATTGATAACAAGAATAACTAGCCATTGAAGGAAACGAGATTTATTTTTGATTTTTTTTTATAATACAATCAACACCAAAGAAATCAACCTAAGTCTTACAAATCTCAACTCCCCGGCAACGGCGCCATTTTGATAGAAGGCTTTTTTTGGTCGTTTGCTAAAGCCTCTAATCAAACAAAATTTATAAACACCCTAGCTTAACTCTACACAAGTGTAGTGGCAAGTAGGGGGTCGATCCACAGGGAGACAAGTTGCGAGACTTAGGGCCTCTTTAGGTGTTGGGGGAACATGTAATGGAGATTGGTGAGGGTTAAACTACAACTACAACTATAAAAGAAACAAACAAAGAAACATCGGGGTAGGGGCTAACTCGTGTGCAACGGATTTTATATAGTTAGATTAGGGTTTACTTTGATTTGATTGCAAAGGTGTGGATTCAATACGAAGAGCGATCCGATCCTGGATCGGGCTTGGGATCGCCTCCGAGAATCTCGTTCCCATCACTCTCGTGAGTGAGAACAAGACCTACGGGCAACAAATATCCAACAACCCGTCAATTCTCTTCTCCTCTCGGAGTAAGAGGGTAAAACTCCCTTTCATGGGGCGAGTACAAGTTTCGACTCTCGCCGTTCCCTTGACTCAACTCTTCCCATTGAAATAAAGTCGGTTCTCAATGCGGACCCAACTCTCGTTGGTGCCCGGGATGGAGATCCGGGTGACCTCAAATCAATGGGCAGAGCTACCCACTTTCGGGGTTCACAATCAAACAAACATCAACCCAATTCTAATCATAATCAATCCATTAACACAAAATGAGTCAACCCCTAACCCTAAACAACTACTCACTACTCATAATCACAACCAACAAAATAAGAAACAACATTAACACAAGCATTCTAACACAAATAACTTAAAATAAATAAAACAAAAGAAAACAATCAAGAACAAATAAGTATATCATAAACCAACTAAATTTAATAAATAGACAATGAGAAACTAAAAATAAATGAGATTAGAAATTACCCAAACAATTTGAAGAAGATTTAAGAATAGATGACAAAAACCCATAAATACTCTTCTTTGAACTCCATTAAAATACTCTTGAAGCTTGAACAAAAGTGCCAACAAAAGATAGAAATTACAAAATCTAAACAAAATAGACTATAAAAATAAATACTTGATGAAAGAAATTAAATTTAATCTAAGAAAAATTAAGAAAAGAAACTAGGGTTTATAAAAATAAAATGGGAGAAAAGAGAAAAAGAAAGAACTAAAAAAAAACTAAAACTAAGCTACTGTTTTACTACTCCTCTGTTCTCGCCTGCTGCTTCTGTTTTGAAGAGTGGCCAAATTCTGAAAGTTGGGCCGGCAGGTGTTACAAAGCCCACCATACTCGCTTAATTCATGACATTTTACAAATATTGACTAAACTTTGTAAATTGTAATGGTGTGTTACATTTCCTAAAGCTGCCTAACTTTTCATTATATATATATATATATATATATATATATATATATATATATATATATATATATATATATATATATATATATATATATATATATATATATATATATATATATATATATATATATATATATATATATATATATATATATATATATACTCCGAACTTTATCGTGGCCTCTTCGAATGTCTCGAAATGCTCGCCGAGCTTTAACGATGACTTTGCGAATGTCTCGAAACACGTGTGTCTTCTTCGATTATGATGCCTAAGCCTCTAACTCGATCTTTTTCACCTCGAAATCTCCAACAATACCTGAAATAATCTCAAAACACCGCGGAGACAAGAACAAGGTAAAATCGAGTGTAAAATGTGTAAAACCAATGAGAAATGACGAGACTCGACACCATAATGGGGGTATAAATGTGCTCTAAATCGAGCACATCAATATCATTGATCAGATAAAACTTCCACAACTTGCGTTCCTGGTGAATAAGGTCCCCTACTTTGTAATCTACCAACTCACCATGCGAGGAATTGGGTTTAATTTCCCATTTGATGAGACCTATTTTTTGTTGCACACATCAATTGACCAACCATCACCAACTCTCCAACATAGCCCTTCCAAGATGAGTAACTTCGCACCCTAAATGCTCCGCCAAGTGAAGCTTGGATTGTAGCCACGTCTAGCATCCAAGAAATTATCATGTTTGAAGTATCGAGACTTTAGCACATCATATAATAACGAGTTTGAGCAAATGTGAAGCCTCCACATTTGGTTCGCCAAAAGAGTTTGGTTAAAACATTTAAGATCTCTAAAACCTTTGCCTCCCTTTCTTTTTGGTTGACAAAGACATGCCCAGCTGTGCCAGTGAACCTTCCTATTATCTCTTGTTGATCCCCACCAAAATTGTACCATCATGGAATTTTTCTTATCTACTAAAACCTCGGGAATATGAAAGATGCTCATTATATAAGTCGATATAGCCTGATCCACCGTTTTCAGCACCACCTCTTTCCCCCCTCTCGATAATAATCTTTCCTTCCAACCCTGAAATTTCTTCCAAACTCGTTCTTTTAGACATGTGAAAATGACTTTTTTCGATCTACCAATGATTGTGGGGAGACCAAGGTATTTTGCATGTCTTTCCACCTCTCTGACATTCAAGGTACTGGTAATTTTTTGTCTAACATCCATGGGAAACTCTTTGCTAAGGAAGATGTCTAACGTCCAGATTGTCTAACATCCATGATAATTTATTGTCTAATATCAAAATATCAAATTTGGCCTTTATCGTTGTGGTCTAATGGAGGAGGAGAACGATTGAAAAGTAAATAGGGTTTTGTTTTTCGATCCCAAATTCGATAGCATTAGGTAGAAATCAATCAAATGTAATGGTTCAAAGCGGAAATTTGATGCCGAATTTGGACCAGATCATAATACAAAGCGGCTCAATCTCACTATTCTTCAGCGAATCGATCCATCCAATGAATAAATTCTCAGTATTGCGGCTCATGTTACATTTTATGAGTTCAACATCGTACTTAGCCAATGGAGTCGCAAGGACGTTGAAGGTTCTCTATTCGTATTAAAAAGGAACAAACAACCTGGACTTCAATTTATTGTCATGAATAGACGAAACACAGAAAATTTAGTTGAGAATCTTTTAGGTGATTTTGAGTATAAAATCCAGGTATCATATTTAGTATATCGCAATGCCGCACAAGAAGTAAATGATATTTGGTTTTATAATGCTCGTGAGTGTGAAGAGGTGGCAAATGTCTTTGGTAGGATTTTTAATGCTTTTTCTAAGGTACCATCTAAGCCAATATATCTTCTTCTAAGAGTGAATTTGAGGAGCTAGAGGCAGTCTCAACGAGGCTTCTAATGATTATGCTTTGTTAATTTCTTCAGCTCAACTATGAATATTGGAAATCGTTCTATTCCAACAATAAATGGAGAATTCCAAAAGCATTCTCCAGCATCTACCCTTGATAGTTGACCAGTCAATATGCCTCCAATGGTTCCTTCACCCTAAACAGCATCAACGGTTAACTAACATCTGCTTCGTTGTTGTCTTTGCTTGAAACATCAGAGTCTAATAGCAATTATGTGACAAATCTTGTTAAGCCATCATCTTTTAACAGTGTGCCTCTTGCATCTTATCCATTGATGGTGGCAGTTGTTCCTTCCTCTGTGCCCACTGCTCCTCCACTGCACCCTCCTAATCTTCAGCGTCCTTATGGTACTCCAGTCCTCCAGCCATTTTGAAGGAAAAATAAAGCTATATTTGTACAGTTACCATCGTTGGAATATCTCAGAATATTGGGCTGATATTTAGGCATATGATTAGCAATTAGAATCATGTAATTATGATAGTTTCTTCCCTTTATATTGTTAGCATTGTAATCAGTTGAACAATGAAACAATAACACGAATCATTAAACCCTAAAACAGAGAGCATTATGCTCTTCATGGTATCAGGGCTTACGGTTGGTTCAAGGGACCAAATCCGTTTCTAAGCTTCATCATCTACCAGCAAGTTACCTTTAACCATGTCGGAAACCGGCGAACGACAACCCTCGAAGTGACTGAACAACCAGTCACAATGAACCAACTACTCAGAATAATCCAAACCCTAACCACAAATAAATCCGGCCTTGAAGGAGGGTCGAACCAAAGCATCAATCTGAATGAAAAACTCAATCACCAAAATTACACCAAGTGGTCCAAATAAATGTACCTGGCCATAAGTGGGCGGCGAAAGCTAAAGCACAACATCGCCTCCCCACCACAACTAAACAACCCAGGATACACAAATTGGACTCAATAAGATGCGCCTGTCGTCTCATGGATGATCGAGAACAATGAGACTGATTTGGTCAACAATTTCCTCGATTACCTCACAGCACGAGATCTATGGAAAGGGGTAGAAATAATATACAGTAGTGGACAAGATGAGCTTCAAGTCTATGACATGACGGTGAAGGCAAACACGATGATACAGAATAGTGGCTCCATAGAAGTGTTCTATCAAAAAATGGTCTCTCTCTAAAAAGAGATTGATAGAAGGGTCCCAAACCCTATGAAACATCCTGAAGACATCACAATCTATAATGACATTTCACAGAGAAATAAAATGTACCAGTTTTTCACAAGCATAAATGAAACATCGACAAAGACAAAAGGGAGATACTAAATAAACCTCCCTTACCAACAGTTGAAGAAGCATACGCATGTATCAGAAGAGAGATCTCAAGGGTCTCAAGGAGAGAGATCCTAACTGGAAATCCATCATCGGGTTATGAACCCTCAAGGATAAGAAGTGGTCTCATCACAAAAATGGTGACAAGAGGAATCAAACCATCACAAGGGTATAATAGCCCATCAGGAACCGGAGGAGGCTAGATCAAAAAATCAAAATCATACAAAGAACCAGTCAAACGAGATGAAGAGGACAAAGCCCACCTTCACTGCACTTATTGTGGAGGGAGTAAACACACCAAAGAAGGCTTTTTCAAAAAATTATAGTCTTCCCTGATTGGTGGGAAGAACACCAATAACGCTAAAAAAGGAAACCAGCAGATCTGAGCACAAGAGGGGCAATGGCCGGAAAAAATGGAGCGGACCACATGCATGCTTAAGTGTGAGCACTTACCAGAGAAAGGGAGGTATGAAAATGGAGGTTCTTTCATGAACAAGGAGGAAGCAGGTAAAGTAAGAGAAAGAGAAGAGGAAGGTAAAACGGCGCAAGTGGACCGAAATCCACTCTTCTCTCACTCCTCACATGTCACTTATATAAGGGGTCACAATCCAAACTATTCTAACCCTAGTTCATCTCTTGCTCTCACTTGTCTTAAAGGGGTAAATCGTAAAAAAATTAATAAATGGATTATTGATTGCGGGGCCACTGATGCTATGACATATGACCCTTGCGACTTTATTTCATATGGTGAAATTAAAAAACCCCTAATTCAAACAGCAAATGGTGAATGTGTAGAGGTTAAGGGTACATGGACAATTAAAATTCTTTCGAATATGATTTTAAAATATTGTCTACTCGTACCTAATTTGTCACATAAACTCCTCTCCGTTCGTCAGCTGACAAAGGATTTGAACTGTATTGTTCTAATGGACTCTACTTCTTGTGTTATATAGGATCTGCAGACAGGGAATTGGGCGTGGTATTGAGGAAAATGGTTTAACTATGTGGAAGAGGGGAAGCAGCCAACCGCGAACAATATCAGAATTTTGTGAGAAAGCTTATCTGCCTCTCACATACACGACCAGATATCACTTATGCAGTAGGGATTCTGACTATGTTTATGCATCAGCCTTAGAATAAACATATGGAAGCAGTATTGAGAATTCTAAGGTACTTGAAAGGAGCACCTGGAAATGGGATAGTATTTAAGAAGAATGGACACTTGAGACTCCTAGCATACACTAATGCAGACTGGGTTGGAGACAGAGATGACAGATTATCAACACCAGGGTACTTTACTCTTGTTGGAGGAAACCTCGTGACTTGGAAAAGTAAAAAACAAAAAGTCGTCGCATTATCAAGTGCTGAAGCAGAGTATAGAGGAATAGCCAAAGGGCCGGGGTAACAAAGATATTATAGATTCAAATGCTTCTCACAAAACTTGGGTTTCAACCAGATAGTAGTTGTGAACTGAATTGTGACAATCAAGCAGCAATAAGCATCTCAGAAAATCCAGTTCAACATGATACAACTGAACATGTAGAAGTTGATCGACATTTTATAAAGGAGAAACTCGAAGCAGATATCATCCATATTCCGTTAGTTCGATCCAAGGAGCAGCTTGAAGATATTCTCACCAAAGCTTTGGGGATAGAACAGTTTCATGACACATTACGCAAGTTGCGCATGCGGAATCCCACGACTCAACTTGAGGGGGAGTGAAGGAAAGAATAAAGCTATATTTGTACAATTACCATAGTTTGAATATCTCAGAATATTAGACTGATAATTAGGCCTATGATTAGCAATTAGAATCATGTAATTATGGTAGTTTCATCCCTTTATATTGTAAGCATTGTAATCAGTTGAATAATGAATCAATAACACAAATCATTAAACCCTAAAATAGAGGGCATTCTGCGCTTCAGTTACCATAGTTAGAATATCTCAAATTATCAAATTTGTTGATAAAAAAATTTAATGGCTAAAATTTTTATTCCTTGTTTGGCAAGTTCGAGACTTGGAAGAAATACATGAAAATGAAAGTCTCACCAATTACCCCCTCCTCCCAAGACTTAAATCTTAGGGACTTTCTCCATTTTTATACCCATTTACTATTCTCATTCCCTTAAAACAAACAAGGACTTGAACCTCTTTTTTAGGAAAGTTCTACATGGTAAGCACCAGGTTAAGAGAAACGTCTGTAATAACTAATCTTGTTTTCGTTTCTATATGGTAAGCACCAGGTTAAGGGAAACTAACTGCCGTAACTATATGAGCTAAAAAACGTTTGAATGGCCGTTAAAGGGTGAAATTACCATATTGACCTGTTTTAATTCTCCATCAGCTCTTTCTTCCTTTGCTTTTCTTCTCATTCAAAACCTTTAACTTCATCCATGGGTTGAATATTTAATTAAAATTCTTTCCATTTATGATGATGATTATTCGTCAAAACATTTAAATTAAATATTCAACCCATGGATGGAGTTTGTTCACTAGTGGAAAAAAGCTTAAGGGCTGCGGTTTTTTAGGCCCTATGGGCTGCGTATTTTGACCCCAGCCATTATTGTAGCAGCAACAAATAATAATTAAGGGTTGCGGTCAAAATACGCAGCCAAAAAAAACCAAAGGGGCTGCGGACATGGGCCAAAACCGCAGCCCTTAAGTGCATTATAGGCACTGATTGAAGGCACTTAAGGGCTGCGGACATGGGCCAAAAACCGCAGCCCTTTAGTCATTTTAGAAAATAAAAAAAATTCAAATAGAAAACGTTCATCAAAAACCCAGAAAACGTTCATCAAAAACCCGGAAAACGTTCATCAACAAACCCAGAAAACGTTCATCAAACATAAAATACAAACATAAAATACAAATAGAAAACGTTCATCAAACATAAAATACGTTCATCAAAAACCCATAAATTACAAACATAAAATACAAATACAAATCGTTCATCAAAAACCGCAAATTAAGAAAACGATGAACATCAATTAATTTACAAGAACAAACTTATACAATTTATAAATTACAAGAACAGAGAACAAAGAACAATTTACAAGAACAAACTTATATAATTTACAAGAACAAACTTATACAAAAGAACTCAAAAGAACTCAAAAAAAGACTTCTAGGTCTGAAAAAATTATACAATTTTCAAGAACAAAGAACAAAGAAACTAAACTAAAATACCGTATAATTCTTAAACAATTTACAAGAACGCACTAATGGATTTGAAGCATTCAGATCTGAAAATTCATGAAGCATCTCCAAACTAAAATTGAGGCATTTTCGTAAAACTTCCAGATGATGAAGGATGATACGGATTTGAAGGATTCGAAGAATTTTTCAGACTTTTCGAAGAATTTTCCAGAATTTTCGAAGAATTTTTCAGACTTTTCGAAGAATTATCGAAATTAAAATCTTGAAGATATGGAGGAAGGAGGCATTCGAAATTTGTGTTTTGAGAGGAAGAAGAAAGAGGCGTTTGAAGAAATCAGGAGCAAGAAGAGGCGTTTGAAGAAATCAGGAGCAAGATCAAGAGGCGTTTGAACTTTGAAGGAGGGATTCATAAAGGAAGGTTGAATGATGAGCTAGGGAAGGGAAAACGGCAGCTGGTAGGGTATAAGGGTTTCTTAGGTTTATATGAGTTTTTTAGGGTTTCTTAGGTGTATTCACTTAAAAAAAAAAAAAAGGGAAAACGAAATTTATTTTTTTTTAGAGAGTTTAGGGCTGCGGACATACCAATAAACCGCAGCCCCTTGATTAAAATTTTTTTTTTTTTAATTTTTTTATTATTTTTGAAGGGTTAAGGGCTGCGGACACATAAAAAACCGCAGCCCTTTATTTATCATACTTTTTGAAACACTTTTGGGCTGCGGTTAAGGGTAAAAACCGCAGCCCTTTAATAATTTTTTTTTTCCAAATTTTTTATTACTCATATTGGCTGCGCTTTCCTAAAAACCGCAGCCAATATCTTTTTTTCCACTAGTGGTTTCACCCATCCAAGCTCTTACCAAACAATATTTTATTCGTCAAAACATAATACCCAATCATCAAGCTAATCATCATCATAAATGGAAAGAATTTCAATTAAATATTCAACCCATGGATGCAGTTAAAAGGTTTTGAAAAAGAAGAAAAGCAAAGGAAGAAGAAAATAATGGAGAATTAAACAAGGGCAATATGATAATTTCACCCTTTAATGACCGTTCAAACGTTTTTTAGCCCATATAGTTACGGAAGTTAGTTTGCTTTAACCTGATGCTTACCATGTAGAAACGAAAACAAGATTAATTATTACAGGCGTTTCCCTTAACCTGGTGCTTACCATGTAGAATTTCCCATTTTTTTGAATAAAGTCTCATTTCCTCCTCCAAATCTCATGTGCCCAACAACCCCTAAGTATCATCTTTCATTAATTTCCTTTTGAATCAACGATCCAACTTTTAAAAAACAAATTTTTTTATTGATATGAAGATTCAAAATAATTATTAATGGTTTTTCATTTCATTCTGAAAAATGAATCGAATGAAACTTCAATTCATAAACTTAAACTTTTGAGAAGAAAATATTATGACTAATTAGCAAATTAAGGTTATTGTAGAATCTTCTAATCCTACAATTCAAATCTATCGATATAATGCTACCTCTCTGAATTCTATTTAGAATCCCGATTTAACAACTTTGATTGGAATAAATTTTATGAAGAAAATAAGATGATTTAAAGTTAACAAACATAGCCTTCAAGCTAGTAATTTTCTTTCCTATTACTATCATTTATCAACACTATAGTTGTTCATTCGGGCGATCGGATCGGTTTCAGATTTTAGCCGATCGAGTTCGATTTCGAACATGATTCAGGTCGGATATGACTCGGGTCGGTCATTATTAGGTACAGATTATATTGGTTAACGTTTATGTGTCGGTTACAAAAAAATGAAAAATCGGTTACAACTCGGGTTCACCTTTCTGATTTTCGGTTATCAATCAATTCTAGTTCACCTTCGATTCGGGTACTATTGATTCGAAAAACATAAAAACGATACACATTTTCGGGTCGATTTATTTTCATTTTCGATTCGGATTTTCAGGTCGAAACACTTTTAAACAGCTCTGGCCTCTGATCAACACCTTATTCTTTTCCGGTTTCCACAACTTCAATAAAACAAAACTCTCTTCCCTCTGACTTTCATTTCACAAAATCTCATACCTCTGAGATTTTTTTTTTCGCTACTTGGTCTTTCTTTCTCCTCTTTTCCAATGGCGTTTAGGGTTTTCTTATTAGCTTTACTCCTCCTCGCATCTCCCTTTCTTCAAGGTACTCACACTTCTATTCCCCTCTCCGTCATTAGATCTTATTCAAAGATTCATACTTGTGCATATAAACTCTTTCCATTCTTTTTTCTGCATGCATGGATCCGTGAACTTCTAAACTTATAGGCTTTTCTAAGATCCAAATGTGAATTGTAACTGTGCACCATTTTCAATTTGAAGTTAGATCTGCATATGTTTGATTTATTGACTCAGCTATTTTGGTTCTATAATCATTAGAATTGGAAAATGCCTGAATTGTTTGGTTAATTTTGATTAGTTGCAAAGTGTCAATCGGATTCAACTCCTGAGACCGAAACTGCTGCTGATTTATCCACCGAAGAAAGCAGTGATCTTGGAATGGTTAATGATGATACTCAACATTATGGTGGTGAGAGCTTAATCTCTGCTCCTGGTGTTGAGACGGTTTGTGTTTTCCCTAAGAATATTGGGAAAGGTATGGAGTACTGTTTGATTGGTTATAATAGTTTGAATTTCAGCTCATTGGTAAACTATTTCCGGGTTTTAGTACCTGCAACGTCTGGATTTTTAATGTGAGAGCTTTATTGACGGAATGACGTTGTGGGTATTGAAATCTGGAGGAAGTACGGTTGTGGATTGCGGGATTTGGGTGGTTGACCTTGTTTCATATTGCGGATTGTTGATTTTGTAGTTGTTCCGGCTGGCGAAGAAACAGAGGTGCTTGTTGGAATAAAATATGATGGTAATTTGCTTGAACATTAATTTGAAACTTTGTTATATTGTTGGTTTCGTTTAGATTGGGCTGACTGTAGTAGTTGCATGTGACTGATGTTGGATTTATATGGTGTTCTACAAGTTCTTTTTCATTTATGGAAATTGGTGCTGGTTTTATTTTATATGTTTTGGTGTTTTGGAAAATGTTTTATGGAGTACATGAAAGTGAATTTGATGTCGTTTCTATCTTTGCAGTATGTAAAATGGAAGTCATTGTCGGTTGAATACAAGTTAGTTAATTGACAACCATATATGTTCCTTATATCATGCAAGTGAAACATGATTTACTTTTCACTCAAATGGAAGAAGTTCTCATTTTCTTATATGTAATGCCAAAAGTTGATGTAGTAGGCTTTTTGAGAATGCGATGACATATGAGTATTTCAAATTAGATTCCGATGTATTGACTAGAAATCTAGGGGCTGGTGACTTTTTTTGTGTTTTTATCATAGTTTCGGCCTTGCTGGCATAACTTTCATCTCACATTCTGAAGGTGTCTTGAATTGACCTTACTGTGATTTATTTTCCAGGAGAGGCCAGTATCAATGTTGTTGCCCTTCAGGCCAGCGTTCATCTCCCATATGATCACCGCTTGCTGGTCCAGAATCTTACTGCACAGGTAGTTAAGGAATGTTAAGATTTGTTAGTCACAGTTTATTGAGTTTATTAAGGTGCTCATAACTTTTAGTTCTCATGTGAGTCATAATGTCTATTGTTTTAATATCATATCTGTTTGATTTGGCTGTTTTTGTGTTACGGTGAACTATCTAGTAACATTGTTTCCTAATATGTGCCTTATAAAACGTTTCTGCTTTTGTGCATATGTCTTTCTTTCAATATTTGATAAGGCATCGTCAATTTAATTTCTGTGTTCAAAAGCCTATTTTCTGCATCACTTTTGAACCTAGTTACATGATACTTTACCTATAAGCTGGTTTAACACTATAATCATATTTTTAGTTATGTGTTTGAAAGAGGAATGGCTAATGGAGGCTCGGCTGTTTCATTATGGCATGAATGAGAATTTATTTCAACATTAATGTGGACACAAGACCAGGTTTTAAATCGACCTGATACACCTTATCCGATGACCCTAATGAACACCTCTAGTCATATAAAATAAGCAATGTAGGAGCTCCGAGAAAGGAATTGTGAACTATTGTCATTTGTGTATAGGGATTTGAAGCTTTGACCACTTGGACCATATATTTTATTGAAAATTTGCACGTTTGAAATCAAAGTTTCTTTCTCTATTGGGAGAGTATTTTTAAATCCTATTGTTGGTGCTTTAAATTTGTCCAGAGGTGCCCTGGCTAGTATATTTAATCTATCTAAAAGGATGGGACAAATTTAAGCTGTCACTAATCGCCCATCAGCTACAAGTGCATCAAGCAAGTAAAATGTGATCAGTAAATTAGATTAGGTAATTGAACTTTTATGCATTTTTCATGTATGAAATTAGTTGTGTTCTGTAGCAGGAATCTGATAATCTTTTTATAGTTTGGTGGATGTTGTTTTGCCTTCTTGTTACAGTGGTGGTTTTGGTTATTTTATCTTTTTGGTATAGTGCTCTGTATGTAGGTCCATCAAAGTAAAGCTTGGGAAATTAAGCTCGAATTTCTTTGGCTTGCTGAAAGCTGCCATTGATATGCAATCTACGATGATTTTTTCTGGTTGCATTTGATCATATTCTTGACCTTGTGTAGTTTTATAAGAGATCACCTTTGTTTGCTGTAATATGCTACCTATGTTTTGTTCTAATGACCCTTACTTTCAACATTAGGTATTCAACAATGCCTCTGTTCCTCCATCAGCTCAAGCCACCTTCCCCTACATATTTGCTGTCAGCAAATACTTGCAGGTACACCTAACTTTCAAGCCATGTAGTATATGACTCTTGCTCATAACCTTTCATTTTTGTAAATATTTGTATTATTGTGGCTGAGAAATAGTGTTGACAATTTTGCAGCCCGGATCATTTGATCTTGTTGGCTCAATCGTTTATGAGATTGACAAGACTCCATATCAGAGCACTTTCTACAATGGTACCATTGAAGTTGTTGAGGCTAGTGGCTTCTTAACCATTGAGACTGTTTTCTTGGTTATGCTTGCTATTGCTCTTGTTGCTGCTCTTGGTTTGTGGTTACATGGTCAATTGCAACGCTTTTCAAAGGTACGTTCTTCTTTATATGTTCGTAGCTCTGTTTTGTTTTTCTATGAATTATGTTTTAATACGCATGCAAATACAAAAAATGTAAACACATGCAGTATCGTGAATTGTACATCTTTCACTTTTTGACGTTTCACGTTCCTTTTTACCCTACCTTTTTTCACCCTTTGAATCAGAGGTTTATTGTGTCTATATGTTTTTCTTGTGCTTTTGATATGGTTTTAAAACTGCTTACAAATCTTTACTTCACACAGAAATCTAAGAAGGCGCCCAAAGTTGAAGTCGGAACTCGTTCAACCGACTCCTCATTGGATGAATGGCTCCAGGTAATTGTTGCTTGATCTTTCAATTAACTAATCATGAAATTAGTATTGAAGCTTCATAATAAACGTAAACGGGCTCTCTAATTGCATGGATCACGGCTTAATCTCTTTGTTTTTTATGTACCTTTTGCTAATACAGGGCACCGCGTACACCCAAAAGAAGAAGAAATGAAATGCTTGGCGTGGCTACGAAGAACTTTTGTTCATTATAGGCTCATGTAACTTAATCGGCGTTTAATTGTTAGAGCAGAAGAGACTACTTTTTAGAGTAGAATGTGCATCAAACCAAAACTAATGAACTTTTGTTGGGACTTTGGTCTATAATGAATATATTTTGTGTCCCATCATTACTTGTTATACAAATTTACAAATTGAAGACTCGATTCTTTTAGATGACGAAAGTCAATCATATATTAAACAAAGTCCTTGAAGTTTTTCTAAATTAATTATTATGTTCTAAAATATGTTCTAAATTTGATAGATTAGTTAAGTTGATTGTTTTATATGATTCGGTTTATATTTGTCCAAGTCCTTGTTTTACATAAATGTGTTTAAGCTAAAACATAAGTAGAAAGTGCGATTAAATGCCTTGCATATCATATTGACAAATTTGGTCTTCAACACTAGACCCACGTAAGGGAAGAGTAGATTACACACAAATCTGATTAGGTTCCATTCTAAAACCACTTGGTTATAGAAAGGGTAGTCCTATTAAGCCTATATGTTAGTCAAATTCTCGCTAATGTTTCAATATTGGATCACATCATCATACAATATACTAATTCATAAACATTTTTGCCATGTGTCACTATTACAAGTATGTTGTGCCAAGTGTCTCATTTACATTGCAATTTTTAATGAAATGCAAAGTACCAATGAAGAGTTTTATTTAAAGTGTTTGTAAGTGTAATATAACAATTGGTGATGATATAAACTCCACAAATTCATACTAATATTAATATATATATGAATGTTAATCTAACCCACAAATTCATGTAAGATTAACTAATATAAGGTAATTTTTTTAACCCCTCTCTTCATATTCCCAAATGCAATACTACAAAGTGTGAGTTTACTAGAGTAGGTGACAAGTTTGAGAAATGAAGTTAAGAGCAATACATTAGTAGTAGTTTATGCATTCTTATCTTATCTAACTTCTCAACAAAAGAAACATAAAAAATACTCATAGTATGTAATATACAAACAAAACACACAATTAACAACATTATATGGTACAATTGAAGATTTTTTCATGACTACTACTATCGATTGTTATCAAGAACATACGAGTTTACCAATTTCAGTATACCACAATCATTATCATTATCTTACACAGTGTATTTTGTTCATAGAAACTATGATTAGTGTATAGGGAGGGATGGAAGGCGGCATCTCATAGCCATATAAAGGAGAGTGCGGGCAAAGAGTCATTCAGCAATTTCTGTATACCATTCGTAGATTTAGTTCTAACATCCAATTTAAGAAGGAATATCTAACCATAATATCTTTCGAGTATATCACTATGATAATATCATAAGCACTTTATGTATTGTGATTACATTTGGTATTAAATTGCTAATGCTTAAGCTTTAATTGACAATTATCATGCATATTCAAGAAGTGGTAAAAGGTTCTACATGAGAACTTTGCAAAATTTTGTCATATGTCCTACATGTTATGAACCCATATAATATGTAAAAAACAAAAGTGAACCTCAACCGTGCATAGCACGGGTATAATCCTAGTGTAGATTATTTTTCCAACAATCCTCCTTACATATGAACCCATTTTTAATTGGGCGGGATGTCATTCTTTTCAAATCGGCATATTTTTTTATTGTTGATTGAGATTTTTTTTGTTTCTAGTTGACCAGAAATCGTTGGCTCTGATACCGTGACAAATTTAGCTTTTACACAAGGCCCACATAAGTAAGAGTTGATTGCACACAAACCTAATGGGCTTCTATCATAAAACGAATTGATTATAGGAGGAGTAGCCTATCAAACTTATATGTTAGTCAAACTTTTCCTAATTCTTTAATGTGGAATCACATGTGAGTCATTTTTTCTACGCATATATCTTAGATATTAATTGATAAATTAAATTTCTGTTTAATAATGTTACAAATTTTGAATCATATGATTCACATCATGATATAATAGATTTCCTACTTGTGGAACGGTTAACGACATGCTATTTGTAGTTAGTCCATTTTCTAGTGTTTATGCAAGTTTAATAGAAAGAAGAATAAAGTAAATACTTTTGAGTTTGAACATACAATAACTTCATTGAAATTAAAAAATGCTGATCAAAGGTTTGATCAAATATTCAAATCAATCAATTTTTAAAATATTGTTTGAAGATCTAATTTACATTAACGGTTTTTTTTGGGGCTTTTCACACACACACGGTTCTTAACAATTAGAAGAGTGAAAGATACTTACCTAACCAAAAACTCTTAAGCGCTACTCAAAAAAGATTACAAGCTATTCTTTATATCTCTTGATACTTTATGGGCAAAACATCTATATGTTGGAAGTCGAAAAGCAAAGTGTTGTATCAAGATTTTTTTCACGAGGCCAACTACAGAGTTGTGGCAGATAAGGTAACTTTGGTGGTTAGGCTCTAATAGGAACTTAGTCTTGATAATATCCATCTAGTTACATTGCATTGTGATAACTGGCCAATTTTCCATACAGATTTCAAGGAACCTACTATTTTAAGAGCTGGTAACGTACAAAAAAATCGACTGCTACTTCACTAGGGACAAAGTTCTTGAAGGTCTTTTACAACTTTCCTGTCTACCTACAAAGCACCATCATGCTGATCTACTCACCTACATCCTTCCTTCAATACATTTGAAGACTCTTCTAGGTAGACTTAGTGTCTCTTTTGTTGATTTTCCAGTTTGAGAGGAGGTATTGAGAATTAGTACATCATATAGGTTGTTACGTGCTTTGACACCTCATATTAGTTTGTTATAAAAATGTTATAGCTTTGTTAGGAGTCTGTTTTATTGTAATGCTTAAATGTCCCTCTCTATAGCTTTCGTTCTTTCCTATAAGCCATGTACTTCGCCGTGTAAAGTTAGTTAATTTGTAGAAAAAAGGGTTATCTCTTCCTTTTACCCTTTGTGCAAACTGTTGTGCATTTGAGTCTATTGACTAATTTCTACATCTTTCGATCGAACTCCTCACTTTAGCTTAATTACTCGTGTTTTAGACCTTGGCCTTCAATATCAAACATGAATATATACTTGGTCACTCTAATATTGTTGGCATACTTAGATTCTTCTAATAAAATAGTCAAGTCAACACTTGGACATGTATTCCAGTCGGACATGGGTATAAAAGTCCGAATAGCATAGTTATATTATACTGAAATTACTAAGTGTCAAATGATTCAAATGTCCAAATCCCTAGCATTGATGAGAGTGCTTAAGTAGGTGTGCAAATACTAAGCATAAGCCACAAACACTTTTTAACAAACTCCTAGTACAAGTGCAATTTAAAGATATTCTTGCTATCTACCTTAACGGCTATTATAAATCTTACTTAACAACCAAATATCATGTGCTTCCTTTATGAGGGTTAGGTGTATTATCCTTTATAAAAGCTTTTAGCTCAAAAACTAACAACATATTCTGTCTTATAAGCTCTTTAAGCTCATCATATAAGTATAGCTCTTTTATGAGAGTATATTAACTTAGGGAATTCCTCATGTGGACATTACCCTTTTGCCATGGGACAATCCCGGTCCTTGTGACCGCCCTATTGATTGCTGTAAGCTTCTGTTATGCTGATCAAACGACGGTACAGGTTATCGGAGTCAGTGAATGTGCTAATTGTCAGAAAGACAATATTAAGCACACTGATGCAGTCAAAGGTAATATACTGTTCTAAATGCTTTACCTGTCATGCTTACATGGTACAATTAAACGCGCTTTCTTTTTATAAATTATATTTAAATGACTCATTAAATCATGTGCACAGTTAACACACGTTCTTATACATGTAAATGTAATTTTCATTGCGCACATGCAGGGCTTAGAGTTACCATCGACTGTAAGCTTGAAAACGGTAAGATGAAAACTCGAGGAGAAGGAAAGGTTGATGCACAAGGGAAATTTCAAATAAATTTTCCACATGAACTAGTTAAAAACGGAAAGAAATTAAACGAAGAATGTTATGCACAACTTCACGGTGCATCGAACTTACCTTGCCCGGCTCATGATGGGATTGAGTCGACTAAATTAGCATATGTTTCTGAATCTGATGGAAAACACACATTTAGCCCTGTCGGAAAACTCAAATTCTCATCAGAAATTTGCACATCAGAATTTTTATGGCCTTACTATAAATACCCATATTACAAACATCCATGGTTTAAGAAACCATATTACTATAAACACCCATTATACAAGCATCCATGGTTCAAGAAACCATATTACTCCATCCCAAAATACACGAAACCGAACCCGCCAGTATACAAGACACCAACCGTGCCAGTGCCAGTGTACAAGAAGCCATACCCACCAGTATACAAGACACCAACCGTGCCAGTGCCAGTGTACAAGAAGCCATACCCACCAGTATACAAGACACCAACCGTGCCAGTGCCAGTGTATAAGAAGCCATACCCGCCAGTACACGTAACGCCATCGGTGCCAATTTACAAGAAGCCTTGTCCTCCGATTACTATTCCGAAGATCTATTACCCTCCTAAGGTGTATTATGAGCACCCTTGGTTCAAAAAGTGGCCCCCAAAGCCTTGAGTAACAACCCTTTACTATACTCTAATTTATAAATGTGTGTATGTTCTATATTCTGCAAAAGAGATGCTTGAAGAAGCTTAGCTTTTGATGCATATGTTATTATGTCCATGTACTATTAGTGTATTATTGTACTTGTATAATGTTATTGTTTAAGCATATGTTATGTTTTTCCATTGATGTAATCTGTTCAAAATACAATTATGGAGTGAGTGAATTTAGTATAGCTTAAATTATATCAGTACTTCTATCTATGTTTCTTCATTTTCATGATCCTAAGCAGGGCCGGCCTTAGATATTTTTGGGTCTAGGGCGAAATAACACATTGAGGCCCTTTCCATTTGCAACTTATCACCTATAGAACCTTCTACATTTATTAATTTTACTTCGTTGAAATGGCACCCTAGGCGACAACTCCTCTTGCCCATCCCTAGGACCGGCCCTGATGCTAAGCAATTAATATCAGTACTGCTACATTCAATTATTATAAAGAAAATTAAATATTCTACAATATTTAGTATCTAGCCATTATTATTCGTTTTAGAAGTTTAAAATAGTAGCATAAAAGATCTTAAACTTGATTGGAAAATTACATATCGTAACCTTGAATTTTTGTTTTTTGCTTTTCCATGTGGTAGACAAATTTTTTTTTTTAATTTACATGGTGACCTTGACATTTCATTTTTTTCATGTGGTAGACGAATGAGGTTTTTTGTTGAATTTATGGTATTTTTACCTGACGTAATGAATTTCTTTTTAAAAAATGTCGTGACCACCTTAATTGACCACATATTTCGAAATTCAGTCGAAATAAATATTTAATTTAATGAAAACATTACATTTGGTTCTACCACTTAGAAAAATTGAAAATTCAAGATCACCACGTGAATTTAATAGATATTTGTGGAACAAGCAAAAATTCAGAGTCACAATGTGAAACTGTTATCAAAACATAATATTTCCACACTTTATTTTTATAGACAAAAAGGGAACAAATCTCCAACCTAGTTCAATTCCTAGCATCAAACATTATTATCAAAACAACCAAAAGGGAAAACTATTTAAGAATTAGTCAAAAACTCTATATTAATTGACAAAGATCTTCATTTTTCAATTGTAATCATGGAATATTTTTGACATATGTGTATGTAAAATAAATTAGTGAAAGATGGTAAATGAAAATATTATAATTGAGAATAAATTTGCTTGATTAGACCATAGGATTCGTACGGTACGTGTTCTGATCTTTCCATTTGAAGTTTTATTTTAAGTAGGATTGTAACATTCTATTAAAATAACGATCCTAGTTACGATCAATACCTTTTTTTTTTTTTTTTTTAATTTGATCAATACCTTTTTTTTGATAGTTAGAAACAGGATTTTAAATACAATTTATAATAATCATCAAAGGGAAGGCATCAAATAACACCCACCACAGCTGCAAGCTTATTTACACCTGCCTTAATTTACAAATTGTTAAATATATGTAAATATATTTAAGTATATTTGGTATATATTAGTTGAGGAAAGGTAATATTTACCTCCTTGTTATTAGCCTAAATAGGTGGAAATAATTTGTTATAATCTCTTAATTATAGACATACTAGTATAGAAACTCGTGCCATGCACGAAATTTGTTAGTATAAAAATACTTATAAAAAAATTTTTACATATGTAGTGAACATGATTTGAATGTTCCATAATTATGTTTTAACTTGTAAAAATAATTTCATTTGGTAAAGCTCTATAAAAGCATTATTTGCAATTTTTTTTATTCTTTTATAGTATTATATGATATGATGTTGTATGATTTGATAAAAAAAATATTTTTAAAATCTTACTTTTATTACTTGAAATCATAATTAATGCAAAACTCCATGAAATTGTCATGTGCAATTTTTCAGTTCTTTTATAGTATTGTATATGATATTAGGACTAGGTACGACATTTTGTATGTTAAAGACAAGGAGTTATATACACCACAGATAAGTAGGGAAAAAATATTTAAGAGCCATCATTTTAAAATTATACGAGAAATAGATCAAAAGATACTTAGATTAGATACATACTTGCAGTTTTCTAATAACCCTTCCCCAGATATCAAAAGTGTCGAACCTAAAGCTATTCAAAACTGGCCCGACCCGGAAATCCGAACCGAAACCGAAAGTAAATCGACCCGAAAATATCTTTTGTTTTCAGGTTTATCAAACCGACAAAACCCGAACGATGTTGTACCCGAACCGGTTGACAACCGGAAATGGGAAACCTGAACCCGAACTGTAACCGAGTTTTGTAACCGACACATAACCGTTAACCGAGATTACCCGAACCTAAAAATGACCGACCCGAGTCATATCCGACCCGAATCATGCTCGAAACCGAACTCGATCCGGGTAAAACCGACTTAACTAGAACGAATTTTAGATCGAATTACTTCAAATCTGAACCAATTTTTAAGATAGAAGTATGATATACTTCTAATCAATCATTTTATTAGTTAGTCTAATAAATACATGATTTCATATATTTAGAGCTAATAATCAATGGTGAATATTTATTAAACTACTTTTAATCGTACTAGAGGAAAATTTATAGAGCTTTATATTTTTAATTTTCGGTCAAACATGTAAAATTAACAAAGTATTAATGATCACTAATTGATTTGCATTTTAATTATTTTGTTTTGGATCGATAGTAATTAGTAATACGTTGCCGAATTCTATTTTCTAAAAAACCGAACCCGATCTGTACCCGACAAAACCGAACCAATTATTAACCGATGACAACCCGATACCGATCAACACTCGACCCGAACTTCAACCGGCACCGAACCGATGCTAACCCGATAGCTCGAATAACCGATCTTTAACCGAACCGTGACTAACCGACCCGACCCGAGTGTGATCCGTTATAACAAACAGCCGAAACATAACCGATCTGAAATACAATCGAACCGAATGACACCCGTCCGAAACCGACCCGATCACTCGAATGAACACCTCTAGCTGAACCCTAGAGTGTACCTCGAAATGAAAGTCAGTGGGGTACCAGCCAGTAGAATATTGACGGAACTCTTTGCTGACATCTTCTAAATAATACTCCCTCCTATTCTTCTAATTAGTCCCATTTAACTTTTCACCAATTTTTAGATGGGTCAAATGGGACCACTTAGAAAGGAGAGAGAAAGGGTAATGAATGAATTGTTAATGGTTTTTCATTAGGTTTATTGTAATAAGGTAATGTGAGTAAGGGTAATAAGGTAAAAAATACATACTATAAATAGAAATGGGACTAATAGGGTGACTTAACCCTATTTAGAAATGGGACTAATAGGGAGAATAGGAGGGAGTATGAATAAGTGCATTGAACTATGTGAAAAAGCAAATGTCAAGTAATTTGAAATAAAGAAGGGTACCAGCCAGTAGAATATTGACGGAACTCCTTGCTGACATCTTCTAATAATTTGAATAAGTGCATTGAACTATGTGAAAAAGCAAATGTCAAGTAATTTGAAATGAAGAAGTATAAATGTTATTTCTAGATGACTACTGTTATTTTGATTAAGTTTTCAGAATAATACTATTAGATAGGTGGGGATTTTCAATTTTGTAATATGTTCTCAATTTCATTAATATATACGAAGTCAGGAATTGTCCCTCAATAACTTTTACACAAATTCTTGCTATAGATTGTCTATGACATAGACGGGTAAATATGGATCAACCCATTTTGCAAAATAAGTAACTTATTATTCATCAGCCTTATTTTTAAATTTAAAATCATTGGGTTAGGCTGTTGGGAGAGCCGTCTTTTCCATAGACGGTCTCTTAGGAGACCTTCTGTAACTTTGATTAAATTTTAATAACTATAATTTTAACATGCAATATATTAGTCTATATATTATTTAAAAAGATTATTTTTTTTAATGATTCCTTCATTGAAAGATTATATGTCTTCCAACAAATAGGGATGGCAATGGGTCGGATCTGGGTCGGATCTGGGTCGGATCTGGGTCTATTTTGACAGGACCCAGATCCGGGTCTATGGATATTGCGAATCCAGTACCGGATCCGGGTCCAAAACGGATCTCGCTTGTTTTTGCCCTTTTTGGTGTATTTTCAAATTTTTTTTAAGATTGCCATGATGCTATTCATAGACTACTGATAATAAATACTACCTCCGTTAAATGTTATGTGCAACCGCAGTACACTTTGCGATTGCCAATGCATTTTTTTGTAGGTCTTCATTAGAGGAAGTAGGGATAGATAATTAAGGGAAAGAAGGAGAGAGAAAATGATGGAAGTAGGGTTAGGTAAGTAAGGGAAAGAAGGAGAGAAAAAGTAGGGATAGGTAATTGAGGGAAAGAAGGAGAGAGAAAATGATGGAATATGTAATTAAAGGAGAGAGAAAATGATAGGATAGGTAATTTGATTGGTTATTTTTTACTAAAAAAGGAAAGAAAAAAGTGAGTTGCAAATAACCTTGAGCGGACAAAAATGGCAAAAGTTGCAGATAACATTTAACAGAGGTAGTACATAATTTCACAATCTATTACTTAAAAAAATATTATACAACTACAAATTGTATTCAAAATATCCAACGAACAAAAATAAACATAGCCGATACATAATATTTCATTCATAAATCATAATAAGTCGATCATTCATGTTGTTGACTCGTAGTCATCCAATCTTCATGTCGATCAATCATAATAAGTCGATCAAAATTCGTCAACACTAACATCATCAAGATCCTACAAACCAAAAAAACTCATTAATAGATACTAATACTATTTTTAAAAATTTAAATATAAAATTATAAATTTATAATGCAAAATTAATACCATATCAAGAATGTCCATTGCTTCCACATCTTCACCATCTTCGTTTATAATTGAACAAGCATATGTTCCTTCAAAATATTCAATAACAAAATATAGAATTACATTAGTTAGTAAAATAATAGACTAAATGTGCAAATTAGTACTCCCTCCAATTCAAATTACTTGTCCAATTTTAAGAAAAATGGTAGTGGGGGTGGTAGTGGGGTATTTTAAGTGATTATAATAATTGAAAAGGTGGTAGTGGAGTATTTTAAGTGATTATAATAATTGAAAAGGTTGTAAGTGGGGTATTTTAAGTGATTATAATAATTGAAAAGGTGGTAGGTGGGGTATTATTAAATAATATAAGTTGGGGTAGTTGGGGGTATTTACGTAAAAAGTTTTGCCAAAAATAGAAAGTGGACAAGTAAAGAGACTTTACCAAATAAGGATACTGGACAAGTAATTTGAATCGGAGGGAGTATAAAATTACCTTTGACATCATCGACCATCCAATTTTGCAAGCGCATCAAAGCCTCCACTGTTTGAGAATGAAGCCTAGAACGGTGAGCGCTAACTACCCTTCCACCCGTGCTAAAAGCACTTTTCGAAGCAACTGATGAGACATGAATTGCAAGAATGTCTTTGGCAATATTTCTTAAAGTTGGGAAGCTTTGGTCTCTTTTCCACCATGCGAGTATATCAAAATCATTACTCTCCGGCAAAGTACGACTCTCTAAGTATTGTTCAATTTCACTTTTAATCGGCACATAATCAATTTTTTGTCTCTTAGTCCTATCAAAATCATCCTCACACTAGTGGAAAAAAAGCTATTGCCTGCTACTTATTGGCTGCGGTTTTTAGGCACACGCAGCCAATATGAGTAAAAAAAATCTGGTAAAAAGAAATTAACAAAGGCTACGGAATTTACACTTAACCGGAGCCAAAATTTGTTTCAAAAACTAAGATAAAGAAAGGGCTGCGGTTTTTATTATGTCCGCAGCCAGAAGTAGCAGCCAATATTTTCGAAAATTAAGAAAATCAGCCAAAAAAAAAAATTAGGTAAAGGGCTGCGGTTTAATCTACAGTTCGCAGCCCCAAGTAGCAGCCAAAGAAATTATAACGTCTCTTTCTCAAATGCTACTGTATTATTGCTTTGCTCAAAGCCTTACTAATACTGTCTTGCTACTGTCTTCATTCCAAGCTCTTGTGATACCCCAAATTTAGCTTGAAAAGAGATTGATAGACTACTAGGGATGGTCATGGGTCGGATCTGGGTCGGGTCCAATCAGACCCAGATCCAGACCCTAATTTTTTTTAAGGATCCAGATCCAGATCCAGACCCTTAGGGTCCAAAAATTTTAGACCCTGACCCAGACCCTTAGGGTCTGGCGGGTCTAGGGTCTGAATCTGGGTCCTTAAAGGATTTTTTTTCTAAAAATTAATCAAAAATATATCATGCAATTTTCTTCTATTCGTATAAAATTTCTAAAGCGTTTTCAACCGATACAATCATACAAACTACAAAGTTCAAAGTTTTAAATTACTTAATGTTCCAAATTAAACATTTCCAAAATATGAAAGAAGACGACACCAGAGAAACGCCGGCCCTTGGTTCAGATCTGGAATTGCAAATGGGAATGGTGAGGTGAGAGAAACGCCGGCCCTAATTTACTTACTGGAATATGAAAGTTGAAATTCAACTTGAAAGTTAGAAATTGGAATATGAAAGGTAAGATTGAAACGCAGGCCCTACTATAAACTACATTTTTAATATACATATTTTAGTTATTTTTTTGAATAATATACATATTTTATTAAAATCAATATTTTTTTTAATATATTTATATCTTAGGGTCTACGGGTCGGATCTGGGTCGGGTCAGGGTCTAGAAAACATGGACCCGGACCCGGACCCGGACCCTAACATAATGGACCCATATCCGACCCTAATTTTTAGGGTCCAAAAAAAGGAGGACCCAAACCCTTAAATATGGGTCGGGTCGGGTCTGGACCCTTAGGGTCCAGGACCCTTGACCATCCCTATAGACTACTCATATCAACAAGTTGCATCTTCTTTTCTAGGGAGCCCATTTGCTAAGAACTTCACAGTTAAGCGTGCTTGGTGGGGAGCAATCTTAGGATGGGTGACCTCCTGGGAAGTTTTCCGGGTGCGCCCGAGTAAGGCCAAAGTGCGCTGGAAAGACTTGTGTTGGTCTGTGGGGCTAGTCTACAGTCTCCATGAGTAGTCACCGGTGGTCCGTTGGGCCGGGGTGTTACAAATGGCATCAGAGCAACCCTGCGACCGTGGCTGATTGTGTGTTCAGTGCACCTAGCGGGGGAAAAGATCCTGAAATGACGGTCCAACGAGGACGTTGTATTCTTAAGTGGGGGTGAGTGTGATACCCCAGATTTAGCTTGAAAAGAGATTGATAGACTACTCATATCAACAAGTTGCATCTTCTTTTCTAGGGAGCCCATTTGCTAAGAACTCCACAGTTAAGCGTGCTTGGTGGGGAGCAATCTTAGGATGAGTGACCTCCTGGGAAGTTTTCCGGGTGCGCACGAGTGAGGCCAAAGTGCGCTGGAAAGACTTGTGTCGGTCTGTGGGGCTAGTCTACAGTCTCCATGAGTAGTCACCGGTGGTCCGTTGGGCCGGGGTGTTACAGCTCTAACCCACGAAAACCTTTGCTTGTTCTCCTTCAAGTTCTTCAAACGAAAACTAAAGGCTTCCTTCTTCTTCAAGTTCTTCAAACAAAAATTCTGCTTGCTTGCGATTTTTCTTGCTCTTCTTCATACGAAAATTCTGCTACTTGTTCTTCATACGAAAATTCTTCTAACCCACGAAATTCTTCAAGCATCTACTTGTTCTTCATACGAAAAAAGCTTGTTGTTCTTCTTCATACGAAAGTTCTTAATTTGTTCTTGTTGTTCTAGTTCTTGTTCTTGATAAACCCTAGAAATTCTTCTTGTTCTTGATAAACCCACGAAATTCTTGTTCACAGGGTTTCATTGGTTCTTGTTCTTCTTGTAGGTATAATTTTTTAAAGCTATATATATTGTGAATTGGGGCTTAGTTTTTTTTATACTAATTTTGATTTGTTTTGCATTGTAGAGATTACACAATCCAACCCACGAAAATTCAAGGTATGATTTTCAATTTGATTTTGTTTGTTATTTTTATGTGTTTATGTATTTGATATTATAATTAGTTGGTTAATTATTTAAGTTTTCAAGTTCTTAATTTAAGTTCTTTAAGTTGTTTAATTTAGAAGGTATAATTGGTTTGGTTTTTATTTAGTTTGATATATGTGTTTTATGTTTACTTATAATGTATGTTAGTTTGTAAAATTAATTATGTGTGTAGTTTACTTATATAAATATGTATGTAGTTTGTTAATTGAAGTATGAAGTATAGAATTAGAATATGAAGTATGTATATTTAGGGTTAAAATAGATTAGGTATAAAAAAGTATATTTTTTTAGGGTTAAATATGTTTGGTATAAAAAAGTATATATGTTAAACATTTGTTATTAATTTTTTTGAATTAAATAATCACACGTAGGATGACAAAAGATCGTTCTTGGATGTATGGAAGCATTGAATCGTCAGAATTTATTGATGGCGTATTAGAATTTCGTAGTGTTGCGGTTGAACATCAAGTTAGGATGGGGGGAGTTGATTTTTATTGCCCATGTGTCAATTGTGGCAATGTATCAAAGGTAGATAGAGTTTATATCCTTAGGGAGCACATACTTCGACGTGAGTTTAGGCCTCAATATCATGTTTGGATTTGGCATGGTGAGGAGGGAGTTTACAAGGAAAATAGTGTTGTTGAGGATGCCAATAATCTGGCCGATGTCAATGAGGATGTAGTGGATGAAGAGAATGTTGATGAGGATGTGGATCGTGTTGATGAGATGATGGAGGGAGTCGAGGATGAGTTAGGAAAACGTCCTCGTGTATTTGACTTGTTGACAGAGGCTTCTCAAAAGCCTTTGTATCCTGGATGTACAAAGTTCACCAAACTTACAACAGTTTTGACGATTTTCAACATTAAGTCAAAGTTCAATTGGAGTGACACTAGTTTCACAATGTTATTAGAAGCGTTAGGTGAGATGCTTCCGGAGGGAAATGAACTTCCAAAGTCGACATACTATGCCAAAAAGCTAATGTGTCCTTTCGGGTTAGAGTACCAGAAGATTCATGCGTGTCCGAATGATTGTGTATTGTATCGGAATGAAAACGAGAACTTAGAAGAGTGTCCTAGGTGTGGGTTACCGCGTTACAAGCGTAAAGGGGCTCGAGATGCTAAAGGGCCCCCGGCTAAGGTATTGTGGTATCTTCCAATAATACCAAGATTCAAGCGCTTGTTTTCTATAAAGAAAGATGCGTTAAATTTGAGATGGCATGCAGATAGGGTGAAGAAAGATCACTTGCTCACACATCCATCCGATTCTCCGGAGTGGAAGAGTATTGGTAGGTTGCATAAGACTTTTGGGGATAAAGTTCGTAATTTAAGGCTCGGACTGTGCACGGATGGAATGAACCCATTTGGCAATCTTAGTTCTCAACATAGTACTTGGCCGGTACTTTTAGTGATTTATAATTTGCCACCTTGGTTGTGTATGAAGCGTAAGTACATTATGCTATCGCTTCTTATCTCGGGTCCTAAGCAACCTGGTAACGACATAGATGTATATCTTACACCTCTCGTTGAGGATTTGAGAAAGATGTGGGATGAAGGAGTTTCCGTGTTTGATGCATATGCTAATGAGGAGTTCACCTTGCGTGCAATGCTTTTATGCACCGTTAACGATTTTCCGGCTTATGGAAACTTATCAGGGTATAAGAACAAAGGGAAGAAAGCGTGCCCAATATGTATCGATGACATGGAATCCACGTGGATTCCAAAGTGCAAACATGTATTCATGAATCATCGAAAGTTCCTCCCACGAGATCACCAATACCGTAAGAAGAAGAAGATGTTCAACGGGGAGGTTGAGGACCGTGTAGCTCGTCGACCGTTGACCGGTTATGAGGTTTACGAACAGGTTAAGGGGGTTGAAACTGTATTTGGTAAAACAGGGCAAGTGCAAGGGGGTGAAGATCGACTGTGTAAAAAAGAATCAATCTTTTGGACGCTTCCATATTGGAGAGATCTACAGGTTAAGCATTGTATTGACGTTATGCATATAGAGAAAAATGTATGCGATGCCATACTCGGGACTCTCATGAACATTCCGGGTAAGACAAAGGATAATAAGACCGTGCGAGATTACTTTGAATGTAAGGGTATTCGTCCGGATCGGAGTTGTGGGCACAGGTTAAGGGGAGTAAGAAAAGAGAAAGAACTGATGAAGTTGGTGATAGTAGAAGGGAAAGGTCAGTAAGAAGAAAATGAGTAGTGAAAAAGTTTATTTGCCTCCAGGTTGCTACACATTGTCCAAAGCAGAGAAGCGGGCCTTTTGTGAGTCTTTGTATGGCATTAAGGTTCCCTCTGGGTACTCATCTAACATGAAGAGATTTGTGACCCTTAATGGTGAATTGAAGTTGGGAAGCATGAAATCTCACGATTGCCATGTAATGATGCAAGTGTTCTCACCGATCGCACTACGTGGAATATTGCCAATACATGTGAGATATGCTATTACCGAGCTATGTTCGTTCTTCAACACTATTTGTAGTAAAGTTCTTGATCCCTTTAAACTTGATGCTCTTCAACTCGACGTGATTGTAACTTTATGCAAGTTTGAGATGTATTTTCCACCTTCTTTCTTTGACATAATGGTTCATCATATTGTTCATCTTGTTCGTGAAATCAAGCTTTTAGGTCTAGTTTTTTTAAGGTGGTGCTATCCTTTTGAGAGACACATGGGTGTGTTACAAAACAAAGTGAGGAATCCAGCACAACCAGAGGGGAGTATGATTCAAGGCACTGTAAGCGATGAGATTGGTAATTTTATAGTCGGGTATATGGCTATGGCAAAGCCTATTGGACTACCCACCTCTCGACATGAAGGAAGACTTGAGGGAAAAGGAACAATTGGCTCTAAAACAATCACACCTTCTCGGGATAGTCTGTTACAAGCACACCTGTATGTGTTGCATCATATTTCAGAAGTTCATCCTTTTTTGAATGAGCATTTTGATATATTGCGCGCAAAATATCCGTCTAGAGGTGATAGGGCATTGATGCAGTTGCATAACAAGACGTTTATTGATTGGTTTCATAATCGAGTAATATGTGAAGAACTAAAGGGTGTATCTGAAACTGTTAAGTGGTTAGCTTTTGGTCCTCGTGATGATGTCAACAAATATGAGGGTTACGATGTCAATGATTTTACATTTTGGACTGAGGGTCAAGATAAGAAGTCATCGTATCTGCAGAATAGTGGGGTTTCTATTTTGTCGTCATCTACATTTTACGCGAGTGCCAAGGATCAATCGTCGGTTGATGTCAAATCGGTATACTACGGGCGGGTACATGAAATATGGGAGCTTGACTATTGTACTTTCACTATGGGTCTTTTCAAATGCAAGTGGGTGGATAATAATCGACGATGCGTTAAAAATGACGACCCTTGTGGATTCACTCTTGTAGACTTGGATTGCTTGCATGATGGTGAGGAGCCATACATACTAGCCACACAAGCCAACCAAGTATTTTACATTGAAGACCCTTCTAATAAACAATGGTCTATTGTTATACCGGGAAAAAGAAGTATCCTTGGTATAGGTGATGTTGAGAATGAGGAAGAATATAATGCTTTTGAAGACTCCCCACCCTTTATCAATCCAAAATCGGTGAATGAAGATGATGTAAATGTTGGTTATATGCGTGTAGATCACATGGAAGGAATACATTTGAATTAAGTGATTCACAAGGTATGAATTATTTAAGGTTATTAAATCATTTTTTGTCACTTTCGAGCGTAAAGTAGCTTAAACTTGGTTTGTTATGCATGAAACTTGGCACACAACACTATTTGGTATATATAAATGTGTTGAAGTTGTTAGAATCGAAAATAATTGTCATATGCTTGAAATTAAGGGTCAAGTTGCGTTTTTAACGGTTTTGAATGAATTTTGGCATTTTTGAGCGTAAAGTAGCTTAAACTTTGTTTGTCATGCATGAAACTTGGCACACAATACTATTTGGTGTATTTAATTGTGTTGAAGTTGTTAGAATCGAAAATAATTGTCATATGCTTGAAATTAAGGGTCAAGTTGCGTTTTTAACGGTTTTGAATGAATTTTGGCACTTTCGAGCGTAAAATAGATTAAACTTGGTTTGTTATGCATGAAACTTGGCACACAACACTATTTGGTATATATTATTGTGTTGAAGTTGTTAGAATCGAAAATAATTGTCATATGCTCAAAATTAAGTGTTAAGTTGCGTTTTTAACGGTTTTGAAGCGTTTTTAATTTGGCACTAACATATATAATATATTTTTTTCTTAGTGTTTTCAACAAAGAAGTACCATTCATTGCGACTACTACGTTATTAAGTTTATGGATGATATCATAGAAGCCTTCAAGAATGTCGGGGTACAAAATATTGATTCCGTAAGTATTTTAATTAGTTATTATATATGTTTTTTAAATTATTTATTTATAATATTTTTTTTGAAGGAAAAGTCTATTTTTTTGAAGGATAATATATTATATTATATAATGTACTAACTTTTTAATAATAATTTATTTTAATACGTAGATTATTAACACTCCAAGAGAAACACGCGAATTGACGGATATTGAACTACGCAAAGTCAAAGACAAAATCGCCGTGTTTATTTCTAATTTATTATGTTGGTAGATTATTATGTATCGTAGTATTTATATGCGGTGTAATGTACAATTACATTATATATATATATATATATATATATATATATATATATATATATATATATATATATATATATATATATATATATATATATATATATATATATATATATATATATATATATATATATATATATATATATATATATATATATATATATATATATATATATATATATATATATATATATAATAATTTGGTGATATTTTGGCATTTATCGATGGTTGATTATTGTGAAATATTTGTTATTTTATAATTAATGCTAATAATTAATATTTATGATACAAATATTATGAAAACAAAAAAAATTTAAAAAAAAATAAGGTAAGGGGCTGTGGACATGGGGAAGAACCGCAGCCCTTAATAGTCCCCAACTCACTGCCTATAACTCAATAAAGGGCCTGCGGTTTTTGCTCCATGTCCGCAGCCCTTAAGCTTCTTTTTGGCTGCATAATTTGATCGCAACCATTCTCTAATATCTCTTGCTGCTACCATAATGGCTTGGGTCGTAATACGCAGCCTATAAGGGCTTAAAAACCGCAACAAATATGGTTTTTCCACTAGTGTCATCATCAAGATCCTCAATTTGTGTTTCCAATGGTGGAGTTTCATTCACCTTACATTTACCCTTATACTCCTCAAAAAGATTATTAAGAGTTTTTCTTACTCTCTCCACTCTAGCATTGGCATCATCTCCAAGAAATTTCTTAAAATAATGCATCACACAATCCATCTTATTTCTTGGATCTAAAACGCCCGCAATGGCTAAAAGCTCATTTATATGATCCCAATATTTGTCAAACTTTTCAACCGTTTTCTCAGCCATTTTTCTAATAATCTCATAACTGTCAAACTTTCCTCGAAATCATCTTAAAGTTGTCATTTAAACTCCTCACAAAGCTTCTAATTCATTGTACTTGATTTAATTTATAGATTTTTATCATGTATGATTAATCATTAAAAAATATAAATAAATCATAAAATATATAAACATAATACATACATATACTCCCTCCTATTCAGCTCAAGAGTCCCATTTCTATTTTGGGCCAAGTCACCTCAAATGTCCCATTTCTATTTTTGACATGTAATTTTTACCATTATACCCTTATAACTTCTTCCTATTTACAATATTTACCTACATTATCCCTTACTAATTTTACCCTATTTTCTTAATCTAACCTAATTAATAATCCTAAATCTTAATCCCATTTCCCATTTCCCATTAAAACCTACCCACCCTTGTCAACCCTCCCTCTTCTCGACATTTCCCTCCTGACCCTTCATCTTCAAGCTTTTTCTGGGTTCTTCAAGAACCTTCCTCCTTCTCTCTCATCAGCGACTGTTCATCTCCTTTAAACCTACCTCCCTCTTGTCGACATTTCCCTCAACCCTTCACCCACAATGAACCCTAACTCACCTAAAAATTCACCCATGAAGAATCCTAACCCTAAATCGCCATTCAAGTCACCCCTGAAAAACCCTAAGTCTCCATCTTGTTCGAATGTGGGTATTTGTAAATCCCCCTACAAATCCCCTTATAAATCTGGATCTGATACGAATTTGGGTTTTAATGATGGAAGAACTACATCTGAGTCCTCTGTTGAGACTGATCCTAAATGGGGAAGAGAGCTTGACTCTGAAGGTGAGCCAATCTACACTCCTGACCCTTATGACTGGGAGAATCATGAGTATACCTCCGTTGATGCTGTTTTTTCGAATAGTGATTGTGAAGAAGAAGAGTGGCTTGATAAGCTTGGTCCTTTCTCAAGTGAGTTTCTGTTCTTGTGGGTGCATGTGGTTGTATGACTGATGATGATTTATTTTTAGTCGTTTTTTAATGCATTTTTGAAGCTGCTCTATGAACTTTTCAGTGAGAGCATAAATATGCCACCAAAAGTCGATTTTTTTTTCACTTGAATGTGCAAAGATTTCGATTTTTTTCACACTCAATGATTTGAACTAACACTTTCAATAGTTTCCTGAGAGTAATGCAAGCAACCATTCATTTTCATTTATATGTATACAAATACAAATGTTTCATTTTAAACAACACAAAATTTTTACATTGTTGTTTAGATCTGAAACACCCACTGTTTAAGATCCCAAAAGTGATTCCAAAAATATACGGATTGTCATTTGAGATTTGTTGCTGGTATTCTGGTATTTGAAGTTGCTGGTTTCTGTTCTTTGATGGCCTGCTGGTTTCTGTTCTTTGATGGCCTGCTGGTTTCTGTTGTTTGAGTAGCTTGCTGGTTTCTGTCCCAAAAAATTTGATTTTTCTTGTATGTGCCCATTTTTGTGTATCATGATTTAGTTTTGTGGGTTATTGCTTGTTGATGCAATATGCGTCCCCTGTAGAAAGTCTCCTGCATACCCTATCATTTCCAATAGCTGGTTCATTGTTTCTGTGCTTACCTTTGAAAATAGAAATTGAAGTGAGTCAAGGACCAATTGTTTTTCAATGCCCAAATAATCTTGCAATGTGCCCTCTCTTGCTGCTTTAGTCTTGTTCATATGAGGAATATGATAGTCAAATCCTCCCTGTCTTTTCATTACCTCCACCATACAAGCTTGTAATGTAATGAAAACAAACCTAAGACATTGAGGACTTAGGTGGTCAAAAGCATTGTTAACAGCCATAAGTAACTGAGTGACATTATATGCTGCTTTTTGATACTGTAGAGCTTGAATTGATCTGAAAAACCCTAAGTCTAAGACATTCATATCAGGGGAGTTGGGTGGTTGTTGAACAAGTTCAATGTAAAACCCATCTTTCATTGATTCATTTAAAAACTCTGTGTCATTTGGTGCTATATGAGGCTTGGCATTATCTTGTTGCACTAAAATGTGTTTGGATAGGTTTGCTGGCCACTTAGCTCTAATAGTTGGTAATACGTTTGTGATCAACATGTGCCTTATGTGTTCTTTGGTGATGGACTGAATTGGTTTTGTTTCCAACTCCCCTCGCTTCCTATTTTTTGAGTTGCTTTTAGCCGGCTCTTGTGTAATAAACGGCCAAATCCCAATCTTACCATCAAACTCACATTGGCCATCACTTGAATATATAGGTTTAGCAACAGCACATAAAAACATTATTTTAGGTATAAATCTTTTTTGATTGACACTCTCTATGTGGTTCAATTTCATCCGGAGCTAGATAATAAGTTGTGATTGTCGTGTGAGATAAAAATGCTTCTCATCAATATGGACTATGTTTGTTTGTGGCTTGAACTTGAATGTGTCAGTGAGTTCGATTGCAATTACGTCACGGCCGTCGAAGAATTGAGAAGGCTCGGCGAGATTCCGTAATTTATGTAATTTTACTTTTGTATTCAGCTCAAATTTATGTATTTTTAGGACAATTATTGTAATTGTAGGCTGAATTTTTATGTAATTTCCGTTTGTACGGGACGAAACTATGTAAAATCGGGGTTGTAATGAAAAATATTCTGACTTTTGGGACCCAAAATTTTCAATTTAAAGTTTTCATTAAAAAACCCACAAAAATGGTGGGAATCATTACTTATTAATCTCTACAATTAAAAACCACTAATAACATTCTCTCTCCTACCCCAAGGGCCCCATTTGACTTTTCTTAATATCCGTGAAAAGTCAAATGGGACTCTTTAGCTGCATAGGAGGGAGTATAATATACATTTTGAGCTTAATTAAGACATAACGTTGTCAGGGCCGGTCTATAATATTTTGGGCCCTGAGCGAAATAGGACATTGAAGCCCTTTTCCTTTGTAATTACTAACCTATATGAGCCGGTCTATAAAAGTACAAATGATCAATCGAAAGAAGGAATGCAAATATTATTAGTATTATGTATAGTGTATTTAGTTAAGGGTATTCATGTAATTATGTGTAGCTCTAGAATGTTCTAGAACGAGAGTGGTGTATATATATATATATATTGTACAAAGAATTAATACAATTCAAGGATCATTTCATAAGAAATCCTACATCGTATCAGATTGTTGGGTATTGTTCTAATCTCTCTCTTGGGTCTGCAGTTCTCTTTTTCAGTACGAAGAATCGTACCATGCTCCAACGCTCCATTGCTGCGTTTCCTCCTTCTTCATCATTGAGTCTGATATCGTTCATCGTCCTCCTTCGTTCTTTCCTCTATTCTGCCCAAAATATTTCTTATCATCTCCCTCAAATTTCTGATTTTTCTATCTTCCTCAAAAAAAAAAAAAAAACACAACCTCCTTCCTCAAAAACACAACCGCCATTTGCCTCCCTCACCACCGTTCAGTCGTCATCCTCTCCGTCCACTGCTCGCTACTGTCCTTCTTCCTCACAAAAGCTTTCTCACTTCCTGAAAGTATTTTGAGTTGCCATGTTGAGGGTGAAATTATTGCAGAGTTAGATTCACATCTTTCGTGGAGGTTAAGTCAGCAAGTGAGCCATCTAAGGTTGAGTCTTCCTTCCCTTTGCCACTATCTCGCTTCTTCTAGGTTAAAGATTTTCCCAAGGGTAAGCACCTGCTGCGGCTTCGATCAAATCTCCCATCAAGCAGCTATAAATTCATTTCCGACGTAATTGAGGTCGACTTAGAAAAGCATAGACACGTTCATGTTGGCCCTCTTCGATACAGAATAAATCTCCCATCAAGCAACTACAAGTTTCTGTCTTCTTCTTCCTCGTAACTGCGTGCTACTGTTTTTTTTTCATGGCGGACAAATCCACGAACCCATTACTTCACCGTGGGGAATCTCGGGACGATCGTCGTAGTGGGTCGCATACTCCACAACGTGAGAGTCGTAGTACGGGGCGTCCACCGGCTTACACTTCTTCACATACTCCATGGACCAATATGTCTTCACACTGGGCCCCATGGCAATGTTCTCCTTGGTCGTTCCCTCCTTGTTCTTATCCTACGGCGTCTATGTCATGACCGAGATCTCCGGGGCCGTCTAATGATGCTGGTGTGCTAGGCTCTCGTCCTCAAGCATACAATGCTCATAGTCCTGCTACTTTTCACACTATGTCTTTACATCCTCCTGATGGGTCGTGGTACATGGATACTGGAGCTACTAACCACATGACTTCTTCGGCAGGTACTCTCTCCCCCTATACTAATTGTAGCAGTAATAATAATAATATTATTGTTGGTAGTGGTGATGTTATTCCAATTTGTGGTCATGGCAATGCGTGTCTTCCACCCCCCACCCTCCCCTTGCTCTTAAACATGTTCTTCATGCCACGAAAATTATAAAAAATCTTGTTTCTGTTCGACGGTTCACTACTGACAATCATGTATCTGTTGAGTTTGATCCTTTTGGTTTCTCTGTGAAAGATCTTTGGACGGGGAAACCAATGATGCGATGTAATAGTAACGGGGATCTTTACCCTTTCCTTCCACCACCACCTGCTCCAGTTTCACCCCCTTTTACTGCTATCTCAGAGACATTATGGCATAGTCGATTAGGTCATCCGGGGGTTAATGTTCTGAATACCCTTAGGAAGAATAACTTCATACAATGTAATGGCCTCAATCGCTCTTCTGTTTGCCAATCTTGTGTACTAGGAAAACACATTCAACTACCCTTTTATGATTCTACTTCTTCTACATGTTTTTCGTTTGATATTGTGCATAGTGATCTTTGGACTTCCCCTGTTGTGAGCTCTCTTGGTCACAAGTATTATGTGTTATTTTTTGATGATTATACTAATTTCCTATGGACATTTCTTATTGCTCGCAAATCTGATGTGTTCTCTGTTTTTGAATCATTTTATACAACTGTTCTTACTCAATTTGAACGGCGTATTAAATGTTTTCAATGTGACAATGGGCGGGAATATGAAAATTCGTCTTTTCACCAATTTGCCTCCCGACATGGCCTTATCTTTCGCGTTTCATGTCCTCATACCTCTGCATAAAATGGCAAAGCTGAGCGCATGATTCGTACTATCAATAACATGGTTCGAACCTTAATGATCCACTCTTCCATGCCTCCTCGTTCATGGCATCATGCTTTAGCTATGGCCACATACCTCCACAATATCCTTCCTACTAAACTCCTCAATCACTTCTCTCCTACCCACGTCTTGTACAATAAAAATCCAACCTTCGATCATCTCAGGGTTTTTTTGGGTGTCTATGCTATCCGTTATTCCCGTCTACCACTATGCACAAACTTTAGGCTCGTTCCATCCCTTGTGTCTTCTTAGGATATCCATCTAACCATCGTGGGTACAAATGTCTTGATCTCTCATGCAATAAAATCATTATTTCGAGACACGTTTTTTTTTATGAGCAGCATTTTCCATTTGCTACGCCTCGTGTGGCCCCCGCTTCCCAATATGAATTCCTTGATTCTGAGTCTCTTAGCCCTGTTCTTCCTCTCCTTGAATCCCAATACTCTCTTCGACCACCTCCCAATCACTCGGCCTCGCCTTCTCCTTTTCCTCGGCATCCATTTCCAGATGTCTCTTCTACTAGTCCCCCAGAGCTCACTCCATGTGACACTCCTGATTCTCCTTCTCCTATTTAGATCAACCCCAACCCGTCTCCTATACCTCCCTTCTCTCCATAGATGACTATTAGAGCCCAAAACGGGATTTTCAAACCCCGTAAGATCCTTAACCTAAACACTATTACTACTCCTTCTCCCATACCCCGTACTCCTAGAGACGCGCTTCGTGACCCGCATTGGAAAGCTGCCATAACTGATGAATATACTGCTTTAATTAGTAATGATACATGGGAGTTAGTGCCACAACCTGTCAATGCTAATGTTCTTCGATGTATGTGGATTTTTTGTCATAAGACAAACTCTGATGGCTCTTTTGCGAGGTATAAAGCTCGTTTAGTTGGTGATAGGAGTGCCCAGCAGGTTGGTATTGATTGTCTTGAGACTTTTAGCCCAGTGGTCAAGCCCGCTACTATTCGGACGGTTCTCAGTCTTGCTTTGTCTTGTTAGTGGTCCATTCACCAGCTTGCATTGATGTCAAAAACGCCTTTTTCCATGGTGACTTGCATGAAACGGTATACATGTATCAACCCATGGGGTTCCGGGATCATACCCATCCTGATTATGTATGTCGTCTTAAGAAGTCTCTTTATGGCTGAAACAGGCTCCCCGTGCATGATACCAACGATTTGCTGACTATGTTCATACCCTTGGGTTTGTGAACAGTTAGTGTGATCATTCATTATTCATTCTGCACCGTTGGTTTGATATTGCTTTTCTCCTGTTGTATGTGGATGATATTGTATTGACTGCCTCAGCTGATACCCTACGTCAATCAATCATAGCCCAGTTGGCATCTGAGTTTGCTATGAAAGATTTGGGATCCTTACACTATTTTTTGGGTATTGTTGTCTCCCATTCATCCAATGGTCTGTTTCTCTCACAAAAACAATATGCATCTGAGATTATAGCTTGCACTGGCATGTCTTCTTGTAAACCCAGTCTTACTCCAGTTGATACATCAAGTAAACTCGGTGCCTGCACTAGTCCTCCTGTGGCGAATTCTCATTTGTACCATAGTCTCCCTGGGGCCCTTCCGTCTTTTTCATTCACGAGATCCGACATATCTTATGCTGTCCAACAAATATGTTTACATATGCACGATCCTCGTGAGTCTCATTTTCATGCTCTTAAGCGCATGATCCGCTATATTCAGGGTACATTAGAGTTGGGTATTCATCTTACACCATCCTCTTCCTCATCCTTGATCTGTTATACTGATGTTGACTTGGCAGGTTGCCATGATACACGACGATCGACGTCAGGCTATTGTGTGTTCTATGGTGACAATTTAATATCTTGGTCCGCAAAGTGTCAATCCACCTTGTCTCGATCAAGCACTGAGGCTGAGTACCGTGTAGTTGCCAATGTGGTAGCCGAAGCATGTTGGATTCGTAATCTACTGCTAGAGCTGCATTGTCCTCTCTCTAAGGCTACTTTGGTGTATTGTGATAATGTGAGTGCTATTTACCTATCCGGCAACCCAATTCAACACCAACGCACGAAACATATTGAATTAGACATTCATTTTGTTCGTGAGAAGGTTGCCCGTGGTCATGTTCGTGTTGTTCACATTCCTTCTCGTTTTAATCTGGCAGATATTTTCACCAAGGGCCTTCCTAGAGTTTTGTTTGATGAGTTTCGTTTCAATCTTAGCGTTCGTACTCCTCCCGCTACGATTGAGGGGATGTATTAGTATTATGTATAGTGTATTTAGCTAAGGGTATTCATGTAATAATGTGTAGCTCTAGAATGTTCTAGAATGAGAGTGGTGTATATATATATATATATTGTACAAAGAATTAATACAATTCAAGGATCATTTCAAAAGAAATCCTACAAATATAAATATAAATTAATTAAATAATTATATTTTTAGTTAGTTTTCATGAAATAAATAAAAGTTATAGTACTATTTTATCACAGTTGAGGCTGCACCAATTCCACAGCCTGCAAATGAAGGTGCGTAATTTAATGTTCTTTTTTATTAATTTTGTTATGCTTAATGTGAAATACATGTTGCTTTTAAGTAGTGTCCAAATTTATATGTATGTTAAAATTTTATGACTATTGTAAAGTTGAATGCTAAATTCAAGATGATTACAAATCTGATGATGATGCCAAATCTGATGAGAATGCCAAATCTGATTATGAATCCAAATCTGATGATGAAACTGAAGATAATGAATTTAAAGAAGGTATGCAAGTTTAAATTATTTAAATAATTATATATTTAGTTATTTTGTCATCACAATAATAATTCATGTTAAATTCATGTTAGCAGTTTATATTTAGTTACTTTTTAATTTTTTTGCTTTGCTTTATGTGAAATCCATGTTACTTTTAAATATTTTTTGTAATTATTAATTGTCAATATTTGTTACTGTAGATAAAGTTAATCTAGATGAGCAAGGAAATGATGATTCTATTTCTGAATATGAATCAGTAACTAGCTCACTAGTAAAAAAATCCTTATTTGTATCTTGTTTTTAAGCTCATTTGTATCCATATTGAGGGTTACTAACAAGTGGGTTACAAATAACATATTATTTGTATCTCTTGAAAACCCAAGATACAAATAAGGGTTATTTGTATCCCCTATTTCAAACAGGGGATACAAATAACCTATTATTTGTATCGCGTTTTACATACAGGCGATACAAATAATGGGTTATTTGTATCCCCTGTTTGAAATAGGCGATACAAATAACCCTTATTTGTATCTTGGGTTTAAAACAGGGGATACAAATAACCCAGTTATTTGTATCCCCCTATTTAAACCTTGGATACAAATGACTTTTTTTAATTAAAAAAAACGTATATAGCCCTATATATCTATATCATCACGGGATTATTAATATAATATATATCAATAGAAGTCATTCGAGGCTATGATATATATAATATACGATTAAATAATATGTACATTAATTAGAAAATATTGTATTACATAACATCCACAACTACAGTTATATATATATATATATATATATATATATATATATATATATATATATATATATATATATATATATATATATATATATATATATATATATATATATATATATATATATATATATATATAAATGATCCACAAGTACACTACAATATATTACATGAACAAGTTAAAATTACATTTACTTTTACAAAAAGTTCAATCTAAAGTACTTTGCCCATTGCTCACGGACTTCATCTACTTCATCTTGACTATATGTGCTTGATCTTGCAATATACTCCTTCAAAACAAATAATAAACAAAACAAATTAAAATAAATACATTATTTATGAACGCGCGCAATCCATACTATAACGACCTATATCTATATTCTAACCTTGGAAGCAAATAACAAAACAAAAAACACATTAAAAAGTTCACCAAATACAAAAATTCTACAGAAATTTCGGCAGAGTTCCGTTTGTAAAATGAATAATCCAAAAATTTTTACACTCATGTACCTGCAAATAAACACAATACAATAAAAGTGGTGTTCATAACCACCTTCATTCTTTCTCGTACCAACCAAATAATTTCCCAAAGTACAATGAAAGTGGTGTTCATAACCACTTTTTCTCCAATCTAAACTATTTAACTAAATAACCACCCATACATCTGACTTAATTTGCAGCATTAGTCTCCTAAACCAAGAATTAGTTATGTTTTGTGTTACTTAAGGTACTTGGAGAACAGTGGGTGTGTAGGAATGTGCAACAAGTGGGATTGAGTCTTGCAACTATACAACAAGGTTCAGCATGTAGTAAGGCATAACGTAAAGAAGAAGCAAACAAATAGTTAGAGCAGCAAATCAGAACAATAACCATATTTAGAGCAACCATATGTAGATCAGAACGCAACAATCATTTGTGTGTAGACCAAGCAACAACGGGTTGTTAGTGGGCTGTTTCAGATTAGCAAATGTGTGCATTGATTAAACAACATCTATGCATCAAGTCTTGGTTGGTGTGCAAGTGTAGAACAAAACACAACAACAGCTAGAGTTGTTCCATGAAGATATTAATGTGTATATATAGTTGAACCATGTGTGCACCCGTCACCCCATGGTTCAATTCAAGTGTGTGGCTTAGCCTATGAGGAAGTTCAAGTGCAAGAACATGACCAGGACTATAAGGAAGAGGAGAATACAATTCAATCACACAAAGAACATCAAATTAAGGCAGCAGCAGCAGCCCCAAACGCACAAAAGTACAGCAGAACAACGTATCAGCAAACCTAGCGAACAACCCACCTTGCACCCTACGTGGAGCCTCCACCTGTGCACCAACGAATTAGACAAGGGTTGAAATGTGATCTCTACACATGGAACAAGCCACCAAAGCCCAAGAACCATGTTGTTGATGCACAAAATTGGCTAGAACACGTGCACAAGGTGGCCTGGTCGAAAGAACAATTCTGACAGCATTTGTGCACTTCAATTTCTGATTTTTGGGTCTTTTTAAATACCTCATGTGAGGCACGTGAGTGCTAGCTTATATTTAGATACAAAAGCTATAAATAGATGCCTTTTCATGTAAATAAACTTAGTTTTGGATTGATAATAAAATCATGTAATAGTTTTCATGTAATAGTTTAATCAATGCACACATTTGCTAATCTGAAACAGCCCACTAACAACCCGACTCAATCCCACTTGTTGCAGAATGTGTGTGAATATGTGCAAAATTCCAACACAAGACTTCTTCACCAATGAATTAGGACTTCCTTTAACAATGAATCCAAGTATGTTTCTGTACTTATAGCTATTTACTCTCGGGTTATAATGAACTATAGTCAAATTATTTATTAAATTACTTACACTTCTAAATTTTTAACTTCCATGGGGTATTTGCGGCCACGGGTTGTGTACATTCCACAAGGGTTTTATCCCTTGGATCAGTTCAAGTGAGTGATAATGTACATAACATATATTAGAGATACAACTATTGCCTTAAAATTTTCGTTGAGTTGATTCCTTAACGGTAAACGCAGTCTATCAGCTTCGTTGAATTTATCTTACTATTTTAGGCTCCAAGAATGCTAGTGCTACTATAATTAGCAAGCTTAATGTTTGAATATTATGCAGATTTTGAAGATATGAGCTGTGAAATGATCTATGGGCAAGTTCCACCAACCTTTGAAAAACATCCAGTCTAAAAACAGGCTTGTTTTAAGGATTAATGTAAGCACTCAATAATTTTAATCATTCTACACAACCAAAAATGATGCACTTAATAATTACTGTAATACTGTTCATATTTGAAACTTTTTATCAAGCCAGATTTTCAATAAACAGTGCTTTGACTAATTTATATATTGATATATATTCATATGTTAAAAAAAATTTAGCAGACCAATGAAAACATTAATGTAGCATGAAAATGAATAAGAAGCCTTGAAAACAAGGGGAGTAGTATTAATAACAATTGGATGTTATTTATATTCCTAAATCCTAATTTACTAAAGATAATCAAATCAAATCAAATAGAGGAAAAATGAAGATGAAACAAGTTTGTTGAAGCTTAGGATATAAGGAAAAATCAAGTTTGCTAGCTGCTGTCCATCACAAATGAAAATGGCATCCTTTTCAATCAAACTTGGAATGCTTTCTAGCAAGATTGAAGCTTTCACACACCAACGAAAATTACAATTTATTTTTCAACTAATTATACCAAAATACTACTTACCAACTTAATACTTATCATGGAATTTGCAAATACTTGCAAATACTTAATCAAATACTAATTATACCAAAATAGTACTTACCAACTTAACACCCAAAATCAAAACGAAAAGACATCCATAAGCAATAATATTGACTTTATGTTATTTGTACCAACCTTTCTTTTGAGGTTGAGGAAGCTTTTAGTCGCTTGAAACTCAACAGAAACAAATGATACAAATTGGAGATCCTTTCAATCGCTTGAACGCAGCAGCTTTCACTCAGATTTTCGTTTTTGAAGGGACGAAAATTGAAGCAGCCTCTGAAAGTGGAGATGAAGGGAGAAACTTTTGAATATTCGTGGGTTTTTTCAGCTGTCCAATTTAAGCAGCAACAATGAGGGAGATGAATAAAATGGGGTCGAATTAAAGTAATCGAATGGAGTTGAATTGAACCAGCAAATGAAATGGGGTTGAATTGAAGCAGCAATTGAATCAGCAAATGAAATGGAGTCGAATCGAATGGAATAGGCAGGCTAATAAGCAATTGAACAAAAGTTCCAATAATATTGAAGAATGCACAAAAGAAATACATGATGAAACAAAATAGAATTAAGAAATTAGGAATTACCTGTATCGATAACTATGAAGCAAGCTCGAATGAATGATTGTATGCAGACCATGAAATACACGATGAAGCGAACCGCACAAATAAACGATGAAGATCGAAATCCAAAGTAGATCGAAAAGCAGCAGTAGTTTCATGTGAAGGGAATTGAAGGAGGGAGGATGTTGGGCGGTCTTGAGAATTTAGAAATTAGGTTTAAAAATTACATGTCCGCCATATGTATCGCTATTTCAGTACTATTTCTCTAATTCATTATTTGTATCTTGTGTTTAAACACAAGATACAAATAATAGTTATTTGTATCCCCCGTTTAAATACCCGATACAAATAACTGTTATTTGTATCCCCTGTTTTAACACCCGATACAAATAACTGTTATTTGTATCCCCTGTTTTAACACCCGATACAAATAACTGTTATTTGTATCGCGTGTTTAAACACAAGATACAAATAATAGTTATTTGTATCTCCTATTTTAACACCAGATACAAATAACTATTATTTGTATCGCGTGTTTAAACACAAGATACAAATATGGTTTATTTGTATCTTTTGTTAAAATAAAAGATACAAATAACAATATTTGTATCTTATATTTCAAAAATAGATACAAATAGGGGGTTACTAATGAGACTTTTTTTACTAGTGTAGCGAGCCTGAAGAAATTGAGCAAGATGAAGAAGGTGAAAAAGCTAATATTGATGAGGAAAATCAAGAGGGTGAAGAAGTTGTACCTAAACAAGGTATTCAAGTCTAAGATATTTTTAAATTTCTTTAGATTGTTAATTATACAGTATAACATAAAGCTATACACTTTTATGTATAGTACTGGAAATTCTTGCACGCGAAGGTGGAAGAGGTTGTACATCAGCAACAAAAGAAAATAAATGAAAAGGAGGCAGTTAAAGGTATAAAATTTATTTTTTTATTTTTATATATTATTTAATTTGAATTAAGTGTTACTTTCCAGCAATTTATTGTTTTTATTGTGTTTTATTATGATTTAAAACTATCAAAAAAGTTTTAAAGCTCGTTTCATCTAAGATTTTCACTACCACAAGTTCAAGTTCAAGTGAATCTGTAACTGATGTTCAAAATAAATCTGAACCGAAAAGTGATGACAGTGAGGACGAAGAAAAATGTATTTTTTTCTGTTTCCTGTACCTTTTTAATTGTTTTTCCTGTTGTTTTTTAATTGAGTGTTATTGTAATTAAAATTTTCGTTTTTCTAATATAGAAATTGAAACAAAGATGAAGATAATAAAAGGAAAAACAGGTTTGCGTTCTAAGAAATTTAAGTTATATAAAGTTACTTTTTTTGTTTGCTTTAAAAGAATTTGTTTTTCTTTGTAGATATTCAAAGTCAATCGACTTCTAGGTTGACTAGAAGTCGTGCTTTGCCGTTAAGTTTAGCTTCTCAAAAAGCTATTGTTGACAAAAATAAGCAATTGGTAAAGCGTAATGTGAAGTAGGATGTTGCATCTCCATCTATTATTGTTATAATTGACGAGTGAGTGATCCGAAACTGTTGCTATCTTTGTGTATACATCTTGTAAAAGAGTTGCTATCGATGATAATCAATTAATTATGTTGTTTTTTGATTAGATTTGGTTGTTAGTAATATTTTTTAATATCATTTATTTGGCAGGCGAAAAGAATCTTTTTATTTACTTTCTAATGCGGAGGGACTTATGCTTTTAGGTGACATGTTAATTTGTTGAAAAGCAAAAACAAGATTTAAAAGAAATTGGGTTTGATGGTTTATTGCATGTTAATTTGTTGAAAAGCTTTCATGGGATTGTGTCTTGGTTTATCAAACAATATGACACTGAGACAAGTATATTTATTGTGAATGAAACAACCAAGTTTACAATAAATGCGTTAAACCCTGTTATTGAAACTAGTAGGCAAAGAAAGAATAATCTCGATACATATTTGATCGCTCGAGCAATGAAGGGAGAAATTAGATGGTTGTCAAAGTAGGAAAAATATCCTCACAAAAATTGTTTGATATGATTGTGAATAATTTGAGGGATGGTGGACCTGATTTTAAACTATTTTTTTGTAATGTATGTGATGGTTACTTATTTGGCTCCCACTCCTCACAAACAAGTAGACTTAAGCTTAGTTAAGGCTTTAGATGATGTTGATGCATTAGGATCTTTAGATTGGTGTGGTTGGGTTTTGAAAAAGCTTAGGGAAAATGTGAAAAGGGCACAAAATAAGGAATTGAAATACATTACTGTCAGGGCCGGCCCTGAGTTTTCGGGGACCCGGGGCGAAATATATTTTGTGGGACCCTAATTATATATAAAAAATTTAATGTCACGAAAGGAAAATGTATATGAATTAATATAGAATATATAATATAAAATCAGATAAAAATATTCCTACGAGTGCAAAAAATCACTAATAACAGTGTCGAAATCAAGAGACTTAGTGATATTTTTCTCAATGCACAGCATAGCAAGACCATTCAAGCGTTCTTGTGAACTTGACAATTTTAAGTAATTTTTTAAGTAATTTTAAGTAAAAGAGAATACATGTAATTCATTGAATTGTGACAATAAAGAAAATTAAAAAAAAATCCTAATCTTAACCGCATGTATTTTTTTTTTTTATGAATTTCATGTATTTTTTTTTAGTTTTATTGTAATTTTTATAGCAAATATGGGGCCTCTAATTTAACGGGTTTTCTAACTTTTGGGAGTGAGCCCTGGGCGCAGGCCCACTTCGCCCCCTCACTGGGCCGGCCCTGATTACTGTTTGCGTTACTATCTTGGAGTTAGCATTCTATCATCGGTTTAACATGAGGGGAGTTTGGCCTTCAAAAGAATTACCCTTAGTATAACATTGGACCTACGATCTGTTGAAAGAGAGAGAGCTAAATCTAAATTGAAAGCAAGATCTATGGGCCTTGGGGAGTTTGATTCATGTACATACCCAATCACTTCAAAGAATTCACAAGTATGGGTAGCACCATTCGTGATTCACCAACGTATTTAAATAAATTACGGTCAAAAGTTTTGTTTATTAAATGATCATTCCAAAAATATTTCATTGCTCCAAATTATATGTTAAAATTTATAATGAGACTAAAGTCTAACATAGTTAAATACCCCCACTTTTCCAATTTCCAATACCCAACTCCTATCTTTACAATTAATTTAATCAATTAAAATACCCAACTAGCACCTATTTAATAGACCCCACACCATCCTTAATGACCGTGAAAACCCAAATGGGAACTCTAAAATGATTCGGGGGTGGTACAAGACAACAAAATACTCCTTTCATTTCCAAATATTCTTCCCATACTTTTTGCACAGTTTTCAAAGTAAATTTTGAGCCTAAATATCTTTAAATACGCATCATATAAAATTATAAAAAATATATAATAAAAAAGTATACATTAAGAAGAATCTAACGAGATCTCAAATGGAGATATTTTGTCTTCTATATATGTGTTAAAAATCTTAATCAAATTTCTCTTTCCAAAATAGAATAATGGGAAAAATATTAGAAAACGAAGGGAGTATAAAACTACAATTGTTCTCTTCGAGTTCTGATTATTTTAATATCATTGCACAATTACATCAAGAGTAACATCATTAAATAAAACATAAAGTTGATATTTGATGGGTGATATGTAAAAAAATTTTAAACAAAAGGAATATTATTTTTTTTGAAAAATTATATATATATATATATATATATATATATATATATATATATATATATATATATATATATATATATATATATATATATATATATATATATATATATATATATATATATATATATATATATATATATATATATATATATATATATATATATATAATATATATATATATAATATATATATATATATATATATATATATATATATATATATATATATATATATATATATATATAAAAATCAAAAAAAGGTTAGAGAGTGGAGCTCTGGCGAATTGTTGAGCGACTGTGCTGACATTCCAAGTTCCGTTCTGTTCTTGCCGGCACCGGCACCGGCGATGCGCGGTGGTAGAGTTAGGGGAGGACATGGTAGAGGGGAAGAATTGAGAAGCTCCACAATGATTACAAGAAGCAGTGCAGAGAAAAGAGAAATTAGGGTTGATGCCGAATCGGGCCTTCAGTCGAATGTACCAGATGAATTTGAGCAAGACAAAGAGCACTGGGCAGTGGAAGATGGTAATTCGTCAGTAGGAGCAAGCACACAGAACAAAAATAGGGAATTATTGGAAGAACTAGCGAGTGTGAAAGCTCAATTAGACCAATTGAGACAGAATGTGGCGAAACAGCAGGAAGATGCAATTGAAAACGTGTCCAGACCTAGGGAGGACTTCCCACCTTTAGTGCAAGCGAATGGAACTAACAGTACAGCAGTAGCACAGCAGGCTTCGAACATGGTCTCATGGAGAGACAAGGTAACAACCCCTCTCACCCCTGTTGGAATGCCTCTTAAGTTTGTCCCTCCTATGATAGAAAACGGAACACAAATAGTTCAAATTGACTCTCTAGATGTAGCTGATATGATAAATACTTGGGAAAAAGCTGTTGTGGTCTATGCTGTAGGTGGATATGTTTCCGTAGATATTATTAGGAGTTACATTCGGAAACACTGGACTAGTGTTTCTATGCCGTTAGTCCATGCTCATGAGGAAGGTTATTTTGTGCTCAAATTTAACTCAGATCATGAGTGCTCGGAGATATTGAAAGGAGGTCCTTACTTTTTGAACAAAGCGCCCATGATAGTGAAGAAATGGAGTAGTACTTTTGACTTTAAGGAGGAGATATTGAGAGTTCTTCCTGTTTGGATTAGGCTTCCTAGCCTTCCGTTACACTGTTGGGGAGCGGAGTCTCTTAGTAGAATAGTGAGCGCTGTGGGGGTGCCAATTATTGCAGACGAGTGTACGGCGAAACAAACCAAAGTGTCATATGCTAGAGTCTTGGTAGAGGTTGATATAACGCAGGAGTTTGTAAAGGAGATAATCATTCGCGATAACACTGGGAGGGAATTTACTCAAAAAGCAATTCCCGAGAGGCGGCCCTTTTATTGTCGGAAATGTAATAAGCTTGGTCATGAATGTAAAGAGGGTAGTGAAGCTAATCAAGATCAGAAGGAAAGGGTGAGTAATGCTGGAACTAAAGAAGGAAGGGATAATAAAATGTGGATTCCTTCTACTCTAGCTAACATCATTAAGGGAGTGACTGGGGTGGATCAATTGCGGGCTAAACTTGGGGATATACATGATACTGCTGGACAGCAAATTTCGGCTTGCGCACAAAGTAAAAATCAGACAGAAAAAGAGGGTGAGAAGGAGGAGGGTGAAAGTGGCTGGACTCAAGTAAGGAGTACTAAAGCTGCTCGGAAAAATCAGAATTCGAGTGACAAAGGGGCTGATTTTCGGCCAAAAACAGCAACATTGAGAAACTCAGTGGACTCGACCTTTGCTCCTTTGGTGGATAATGGTGTAGACCAAGAAGATAATGGCTCCATTGAAAGGGACGGGAACCCTCAAATTCCCTCCAAACAATGATTATTGTGGCATGGAACGTGAGGGGCTTGAATAGCCCCATTAAAACCAAGGAAGTTCGTAACTTTCTTGGAAATAATAATGTAAGTATTATTGGGCTTTTGGAGACCAAAATGAAAGAATCGAAAGCAAAGCATATTCAGCAGAGTTTTGGCAACAAGTGGGATTGGTGCACAAACTATATCAACCATGACAAGGGAAGAATTTGGGTAGGGTGGAGAATAGATAGATGCAAATTGGAGATTTCTAATGTGAACCATCAATTCATAGCAACCAAGATCACCCCCATAAATTCGACAGATGATTTCCGTGTGGTTTTTGTTTATGGGCTACATACAGTTAAAGATAGGAAAGAGCTGTGGAAGGATTTGGAGAGAATCGACGATAATGAAGCTTGCTTGTTCATAGGTGATTTTAATGCCATTTATAAGGATTCCCACAGGATAAATGGCACTCATGTGTCTACTTATGAGACGAAAGACATGCAGCAATGGCTAGAAGATAGGGAGCTTTACCCAATCCCAGAGCGAGGGCATGAGTTCTCTTGGACAAATAAGGAAACAGGGGAAAATCGCATCCACACAAAAATTGATCATGCTATAGGGAACGTTCAATGGTTGACCACTTTTAGCCATGCAAATGTTGTCTATGGTAACCCACTTTTCTCCGACCACACCCCGTTGATCCTTAGTCTCGCGAAGCATGAGCAAAACCAAAGCAAACGTTCCGTTTCTTCAACTACCTTTGTGACCATCAGGATTTCCTTAAAGTCGTTGCAGAAGCTTGGAATATATATATATATATATATATATATATATATATATATATATATATATATATATATATATATATATATATATATATATATATATATATATATATATATATATATATATATATATATATATATATATATATATATATATATATATATATATATATATATATATATATATATATATATATACATATATATGATAAAGCCTTATTTTGTGTATTTTTCCATTTCAATTTCGGTTTTATTAAGTAGAATTTAGATTTAACTATATAACAATTAGAGAAATTACTTTATAGAATAGTTTTATTGATGTAATTCTCTAGATGATATTTTTAGCTTTATTAGAAGTTCATTATGTAAATATATCATTTCAAGCAAAGAAGAAGAAGCAAGCAAAGAATTGGATCAGACTATAACTACTACAAATTACATCTGTAGTAACACTACAAAAATGTTGCATTAAGACTCTTAAATGTTGCAATAAAGCTTATGCAACATTTTTTGAAGTGCTGCCTTAAGTCGCGTTGCATTAGCTAAATGCAACACTTTTAATAAGTTTTCGCAACACTAATTAGAAGTGTTGCGTATATTGATATATGCAACACTTTTTGTTCAAAATCAAAGGCAACACTTTAAATAAGGAATGCAACACTTTTTATTTATATCTTATAAAATAATCAATGGCAACACTTATGCTATTTGCCAACAAAACATATGCGACACTTACGTGATCAATTGCAACACTTTTTCTATTTCCCACCAAAATATAAGCAACACTTTAAATGATTATTGCAATATTTTTCTTTTTTTTCCCACCAAAATATATGCAACACCTTGTTGGAGTAATTGCAACATTTTTAATTTTACCACGATAATAAAGAAACATATTTTGCATACAACACTTTCACCAATATTGCAATACTTTGTAACAATTTCAAGATGAGCCACCATAATAAGATGACTAATCGAACACTATGATATCATATACCATGATGCCAAAATAAATAAAATATATAATCTCCATAATGCCATAGTAATTGTGTCAATAGAGTACATCACAACAAAAAAGTTCAACAAAAGATATACTCCCTCCGATTCACTTGTGTTGTCCCATTTCCTTATTTGGCAAATTCATATCAATTGTCTCATTTCCTTTTTTATCTATCTTTTTTTACCTAAATACCCCCACTTTTCCAATTCTCAATACCCTACTACCACCTTTACAATTAATTTAATCAAATTAAAACCCCACTTTTCCAATTCCCAATACCCAACTACCACCTTTACAATTAATTTAATCAATTAAAATACCTCACCATTCTACTCTTAAAAACCGTGCCCAACCAAATGGGACAACACAAGTGAATTGGAGGGAGTATAAAACTTCATTTGAAGGTTTTAAAATATCTAATTACATATAACTACTAGAATTATAATAAGTAATGTATTGAGCTTTTTATAAATACAATGCCTACAATATTGAGCTTGGTGATATATCATCTGATGTCAAGATTAAAGATCAACATTAACCTGTAAAAAAACATTAATATGTGATCAGTATATGGAAAATAACACTTTTCTAAGATACAAACCACTACCAAAGAAAAAGATGCATTAAGGTGTTAGTTTATTACTTTTTAAATTAAAAATATAAATATATTAATTTAGTAAGATATCATACCGTAGATCATGACAAGTATTTCCTAGCAATGTCAGTAGGTAATTTAGAAATGATGTTTGCCATTATGGTTTCGAACATGTCCCCCCTTTGATTCTCAACTTGTGTTTGCATTTGTTCTAGCTCAGACTTTTTCTTTACATAATCAGCTTTAATTTCTTTTCGCATATCTTGTATTTTCATCACTTCACTTTCCATGTCTTTTTGAATGTCCTCAACCACACCAGCTTTAATTGATTGCATAAGTTCTCCAGGAACTACATATGATGTATCACTATTACTGACCTTTCTTAACTTTTTGTTAGTAACACCCCTCCCATATAACCTTCTATGCCCATTGTGCTCCTTTCCCATGATAGCTAAAAAAGCATCAGTCTGGCCTTTTCCATCTTCTGAAGGCGTAAACTTTTGTATCTCTTCCTATGTAATTTATAACAAAAAAAGCAATTTAAAAATTAAGGTTCAATAAAGTTGATGATACATACTTAATTATTTACAAAGTAAGTACAAATACTTACAATTGTTTTTGACAAGTCTTCATACGAGTCAACATATGATTTTCCCTCTGTTCTCTTATGTGTGCGCTCAAACATCTCTCCAAGGGAGGGAGGTTCCTTGTTAGGATTCTCATTCATCTATCAAGTAAAAATCCAAGAAATCAAATTAAAAACATCATTAAAACTATGTTGTTTGAATCAAAAGTTAGTTCCCGCACACAAACACAATTTTCAAAAAAGATTATGCCTTTGTCGTACACTCAATATGTTCTAATGATGGATATTGTTCAAAAATGTTCATCATAGTAAAAGTCACATCTTTATCACAAAGTTCAAAGTCAAGCATGAACACAATATATTCATTGAAATGGAAAACTTTACTGAAATACTTATTCATGTTGTGATCTTACACAAGCACCAATAGCTTTCAAAAAACAAGGAAAGATGCGAAAAACATACCATTTGATCTGGTACCCTTGCAAAGCTTTTAGGACCAACAATGTGCATATTTTTTTGAGTTAATCGATGTTCTTTATTTTTGAGACAACGGATCTGCATATAATAAAGATCAATAACCAAGTGAAATAGAAGACAAATGAATATAAATGATACAAAAGCAATACTACCTTCTCTTCTTTATTTTTCCATAATGCTAACAATTTCAAAAATTCATCATCAGGAACTCTCTTTGATCGATGTTCCCATCTCTCTCTATCATTTTTCCACTTGTAGTAATGTATTCTCTTGAATCGACATTTGTGGACCCTCCAAGCACATCCAATTGTCCTTAATACCCACTCTTTACCTTCCGAAGGAACAATATATTTTTTGTCTACACAAGTATTATTGTATTAACTTACACATAACACAAATATAGATGAAACAAAAAAAATAAATTTTATTATGTATTAAATAAACATTACTCACCAATACATATTCCCACATTCTTTCTTTATTGGGTACTTTTAGCCAAGATCTAATAGTCAATGGAGCATGATTGTAGTCACGAGCTATTGTACCCAAGAAACGAGAAAATTCACCAACATAATCTTTTGTCTCAGTTACAGGTCCAATGGGTTGTCCAAATTCATTCAAAATAATAGATGGTCGATTCTCTAATGATCGTGTATGTACCCCATGCATCATAGTTGGACCTCGTTTATTCTTTTCAAGAATAGCTACAATATAACATGCGAAACATACCAAACATTTAATGCATCATACAAAACTTAAAATTAAAATAAAGTTGACAATAGACATATAAGTATACCATCTAGTTCAAGATCTTGGTGATTCAAATCCACTTGTCCAATATTCTCATGTGAATCGTCCACCTCTTCTACGTCTTCTGAATGATAATGATTTTCATCCAAATCATGAGAATATTCAGCATCACTATCATCTGCTTCATATTCAACTAGGGCTTGACCTGTAATTTCATTTTCAATATATTGATATTTTTCACAATGGGTTGAAAAGGGTTAGGAGCAGCATTTATGTCATTGTTGTGTGCATAGTACATCAACCAACAAACAAAGCAGCAGATAATGTCAAATATGATAAATTGATGCACAACCACAATATGATTAATGGACCACAATCAAGAGTGGAAGATGTGGGATTCATAAATTGATGCACAACCATGTTTAGCCTAATCCTTTAGGCTTTAGGTCAAACATGGATCACAAACCAAACATAACAGTAGATTAGGGATAATTATAACCTGTTGATGATGTAAAAGCACCGTGGGAGTCTACTTGAACTCTTTTGGATTTACTTATTAAATTCTTTGTTGTGTAGCTTGATTCTGGTGCAATGTTGATGTCCTTAGCAGATTCATTGTGTGTTTGGAATTTTTGTTTTTGTAAAATCATATCTGCAATGGTTGCTTTTGTTTGTGTGGCGCACAAATTTCTCATTCAAAGGTTCATTTTGTTCAATATGTGCTATTATCTTAGTAGTTGCCCCTGGATTTGAGGATCTGATAACTTTCCTTATGGATTGTGGCGCAATATAGTTTGTATTGCTTCGACTACTTGAACGTAAAGCCTAGACTTACACAAAAAATCATCATGTAAAATAATGAATTATATGAATAAGTTGATATGAAATTCATAAAATTAAAATAACCTTTTTCGGAAGCCGTAACTTATTAGAAGCATCAATATCTTCATCATCTTCACTTCCATTTGGATGGTACTCCAGGTCACATTGGTTGATACGAGCAGATTTCACCTTTTCTTTCTTACTTTTTCCTGTTTTGCTTTTAACTAGTGTTGCAAAATTTTTAGCAAGATTCTTTATCCCAGAACGTTCCAACACGGCTTTGTTCTCTTGAATGCGTCGTAGCCGTAACTTTTCATACTCATTGTCACTTGTTTTTTGCATTGGCAACCTGAAATTTTCAATGTACCATTGATTATAATAAATTATATTTATTGATCATCAAAATGAAACTAACTAAATTAAATTATGCTGAAAAGTTTAATCCAAATAACAACGCAATATTAATTTAACCTTACATAAAATAATAAAAACATTTATGTCTACACATTATACATCACATTTCAACTTGTTCATCATGGTCATCATCGGCTTCCATCCATTCCCACAAAGTATCGTCACATTCCGAGTCATCTTCATTATGTTCGCCACTTTTGTTGGCATCAGTTAAAATTGTGTTACCATCAAGAACTGTAGGAGGAATATCTATTCTTGTAGATTGGAGTTCTTCATTGCTAGGTTGTGGTAAACAATTAATACTTGTATTGTCCATTTCACACCAAAAAGAGTTCTCATCATCAATATCTTTATCCATATCAAAGTCAAATATATCTCTAGGTACTTTATTAAGAACATAATACATACCATCAACCTCAGGATCTCCAATGTAAAATACCTGATGGACTTGAGAAGGCCTCACAAATGGATCATTCACATAACATAGCTTATTTTTGTTAACACATATAAGCCCATAGTTATCATTCATTACTTGATACCACTCACACCGAAACAAGACTAGGTGAAAGTTAGACCAATAATCAATTTCAATTATTTCTAATATAGCACCATAGTAAATTACATCTCCTACAATAGGATTTTGGTCTTTAGAACTTGCAAAACTAGAAGTCAATGCGGCTAGAGTCACTCCACTATTTTGTGTCTTACATCTACTATCACGTGTTTTGGTGTAAAAATTATAGCCATTGACATAATATCCTTTGTATCTCTTTTCTGTGGGTCTAGGACCTTTGGCTAGCCAAAATATTTGGTCAGAGACACTATCTTTGATAGCTTGTTCTTTCAACCAATTAGCAAATTCATAACCATGATGTTGTGCAGTTGCCCATTTGCTTTTTCTTCGTTGACTATTAACATAGATTTCATGTTCCCTACAATGACAATTAAATTACTTAGGAGATTTTGAAATTTATGATGAATAATTTAAAATAAAATGGATTCGTGAAAGATAAAACTCACTTTATGTACTCATCAATATCTTTGCTGTCAGTATTAAATAGGGCATAACGATGAGCTTGCTCACATGTCACGGAATCTAATGTGAATGCTTCACCCTTTCTTTTCTTTTTTCCTCCTAAGGGATGTCCAAACGTATGAAAGATCTTACTTTCCGAGTCATTTGAATGATCCACATCATCCTCAAACAATTGACTTGTGTTGATTTTTGTCTTCACGTCTTCATCCATATATAAGGAGCAAAAATTTAAACACTCTTCAAGAAGATATCCTTGGGCGATAGATGCTTTAGGACGACTTCTGTTACGAACATAAGATTTCAATTTACACAAATATCTTTCTATGAAATACATGCTTCGACCATGCACTGGACCACAAAGTTTTATCTGTCTTACTAAATGTATAGGCAAGTGAACCATGATGTCAAAAAAACAAGGTAAGAAGATTTTTTCAAACTCACATAAAATAACCGAGATTTCTTTCTCTAATTCTTCTAGGTCATCGATCTTTATGGCCTTATTGCACAAGCTACGGAAAAAACCACCTAATCTAATCAATGGTATAGCAACTTGTTTAGGAAGCGATTTTCTAACAGCAATTGGGATCAAATGATGTAGCAATATGTGAGCATCATGACTTTTATATCCAATAATTTTTCTTTGTTTCAAATGCACGGATCGTCCAATGTTTGAGGAAACTCCATAAGGTAACTTTGCTTCTTTTATAACATGACAAAACATATCCTTTTCTTTGGGAGACATAGAATAGCATGCTTTTTGAAGACACTTGTTTATGATCATTAGATAGCTTTGGATGCAATTCTTTTTTGATGCCCAAATCTAACAAATCAAACCGAGCCTTTGCATGATCTTTTGTCTTCCCGCTTATATCTAATAATGTCCCTATCAAATTATCGCATATATTCTTCTCAATATGCATTACGTCAAGATTATGTGGACATGCATTTTCTACCCAATATGACAACTCAAAGAAAATGGACCTTTTCTTCCAAGGTAACTCACTATTATTCTTTTTCGTTTGTTTTACCCCAAATTCATTTATGAAATCCGATAAATCATTTAAGGCCTCAAGCCCCGTCATAGGTTTTGGTGCCATCCGTTCCTCAACTTTACCATCAAATCACCTTTTATTCCATCTCCATGGATGTTTTTCATCCAAAAATCTACGGTGATTCATATAGCACATTTTCTTGCTATTATGCAAATACAAACCTTCAGTGTCATAATTACAACATGGGCATGCATACTTTCCCTTTGTTTTCCATCCTGATAGCATGGAGTATCCAGGAAAATCACTGATGGTCCATGTTAAAGCTGCACGTAATTGAAAAGTTTCATTTTTAAATGTATCATAGGTTTCCAACCCAACACTCCATAAATCTTTTAATTCCTCAATCAAGGGTTGTAAGTAAACATCAATGTTATTACCAGGAGAATCAGGACCAGAAATCAGTAATGACAACATTAAATGTTGAAATTTCATATACATCCATGGCGGAAGGTTATAATTTATTAAAACTACAGGCCATGTGCTATGAGAAATACTCATAGTTCTAAAAGGGTTAAAACCATCACTAGCCAAGCCTAATCTCACGTTTCTAGGATCATCAGCAAAATCAGGATTTTTAGAATTAAAATCCTTCCACGCAAGCCCATCAGAAGGATGTCTCATTTTTCCATTTTTAGACTGATTATCAAAATGCCATGTCATAAATTTAGCAGTTTTAGAACACATAAATAGTCTTTGAAGCCTAGGTTTTAAAGGGAAATGCCATAACACTTTTGCAGGAATATGATTACGTTTTTTTGAAGACTTGTTAACATAATCTCCTTTTGTATCTTCGATTGGTTTCCACTTTGAGGTATGACAAACAGGACACTCCTCTGCATGCTCATACTCTTTCCAATACAATATGCAATGATTAGGACACGCACTTATCTTTTTATAATCACAGCCTAAATCTCTCACAATTTTTTTAGCTTGATTAAAATTTGAAGGAAAATTTCCATCTGGAATAACATCCTTGAAAAGTATTAGAAGATCATCAATGGCCACATTACTCAATCCATGAAGTGTTTTATATAAGAATATCCTAATAATAAATGAAAGTTTTGAAAAATTTTTGCATCCAGGATACAACTCTTTCTTGCCCTCTTCCACAAACTCATAAAATTTCCTTGCATCCTCATTTGGACCTTCTTGTCCAATGTTTGATCCCTCAAACATACCTCTAAATCTATCATGCAACAACTCACTAACATTGTCATGCATTTCTAGATCATCATCTTTAAAACCATCATTATCTTCTCTTAATGAAGTCTCTTCCCCATGGAAAGTCCAAACATAATAGTTTTCAACAAATCCAGCTCCTTTCAAATGATTAAAAACCTCATGCCTTTTATGCCAGTAACGATTTATGCACTTCTTACATGGACACCTAATTTGACCCCCCTTTCCGGCTTTAGCAAATGAAATATCAAGAAATTCTATAATTCCATTTTCAAACTCGGGTAAAATTCTAGGTAAATACATCCAACTCCTATCTTTTTCCATCCTTAAGAACCTGAAAAAAAAATTAACATTTACTAGATATTAATCATTTAATGTTCAATTTAGCAACAAATTTGAAACCAACTAAAAATGATTTCTACTAAGAAACAAGCAATACAAAACTTAATATAGCAAGCAATTGAAAACCGACTAAAAATGATTTCTACACTGGAATGAGCCTATTTCAAGTGAATATTGTCTATCGTGCGCAATTGGGTAAAAAACCATTTACCAAACGAAAGTTTTTGATTAGGGTAATTAACATTGATACTATTAATTATGACCACATATCTCACAATTTTAATCCCAGACCTCAGCATTGGCAGGGCCGGCCCTAAGCAAGTGCAAGGCGTGCCTACGCCTAGGGTCCCCCATAATTTTAATTTTCAATTAGCGTTAAGGTTCGAACTTTTCTATACATACAGATACAATAGTTTAGGGGCCCATAAATAATCTTTCGCATCGGCCTCTAAAAGGCCAGGACCGACCCTGAGCATTGGTATCACCTTTCTCCAACACCTCCCCCTCCCCCCTCCACCACCCACACCGACACAATAATTCAAATAAACATATGTCCATTGAAGCTCCTAATCTCATCAAAGAATTCTTCCTCGATGCAACATGTAAATGACCAACACTAACCCTTTTCAGTTTTCCCACAATCAAAAGGATAAAGAGGAGGCATGCCTTGCATGGAGGAGATGAACATAATTGCAAATTTTAGACTATAACATTGTTTCACTTTATTTGCTTCCATAATCCATCCTTTTTGTTTGACAATTACACTCCCACATTTCCCAAATCTGAAGTCCCACTTCTAATCAACCTTTCTGTAAAATTAAGCTAAAAAGGCTAAACTCTTAAGTTTTTTCACAGATCCATGATTCTATCTACAACAAAACAAAATCCTGTAAATTTCCTAAATAAATCATGAAATTTGCTAATTTGAAATTCATACAACAGAGCAAAAGTATGAAATCCATCATATTTACACGAAATCACAATTCACAAACAAGAACAACTTTAACCCAGATTAATTCATAACTAAAATCATTATTGATTGAATTAAACTTGAAATTTAAAAGAGTTACACAGATTATCTGAACTAAATTCACAATTTAATTTTTATGGGTTTAGGCGGACTAATATCATATTACCAATTCTAACCCAAATCGATTCAATTAATTAAACGGAAAGGCTTGCATTCGAATAGGGTTTTTTTCGTCAAAATTATTAAAAACATGTTAAAATAACATCTTGATGTAAGTAATTGTAAGGCAATGAAGAACTAAAGTAAATTGTGCAAATACGGTGGAAAGCTAAAGAAAATTACCAGCAGTAGATTGCTTGGGATGGCGTACGGGGAATTTGATGCGAGGGATTCTCTTCAAAGCGTGTGCTGATCCTCCACTGACAGTTCTTGAAATTCTTGGAATGAAATGAAAAACTCTTGATCGTTGATGAAAAATTGGTTATTAATTGAGACTAATGAAAATAGGCGGCAATAATATAATGAAGAACATGACCTGACAGTTTTATGATGAAATTAGCGGCAACAATCTCTAATTTGGGTTCTTTTGTTTTTTTTTGAAGTAATTGAGAGGGAAGAACGAAGAACTATGTGAGCGTGTTTGGCTGTTTGCGTGTAAAGGTTTATATGGGTTCTTTACTTCTTTTGTTTTAGAATAAGGGTTCTGGGTATTTTATAAAGGTTTCTGGGTAGTGGGTTACTTAGTTTTTTTTTATTTATTTATAAGGTTTTGTTTTTTTTTTTTTTTTTGAGTTTAATGTATTTGTAAGTTTTTAATTTTGTTTTTCCTTTACATTTTTTAATAGGTAAATTAGACAATATTAGTATAATGCTACCAACTAATTTATTTTAGCCTTTTTTCAAATATATTTTCATATTTGTTTCAATAAAAATAGAATAACAATCTGTGTCATCATGAGACGGGGCAACATTATTAGCTCATTTTTAAGATTGTAAGTAATGACTCTAAAACTATAAAAAGTTATTTTAAAATTGTAAGTGACCATCTATAAGTGATCACTTAAGATAGAAAATATGTATTGGGCCAGGACAATAGAATAGTCTCACCATGAAATCGTCTCATTTAAGTATTAGTGATAGAATATATAGTAGTGGTGTTGATTATCGGCTTCTCTACATTTTGGGTACCCTAAAAGCCGGAAACCTAGATATTCGGGTATCGTTTTTATTGGCCCATGTCTCAGCTCAATTTATCCAGATACCCATATTTTGGGTATGCAGACAAATAAAGTCAAGACATTGGGTACCCGTTATTTTTTATATTATTTTTAGCAAAATTTATTGATGGTATATTATTTGGGATAACTTTAGGAATTTAAATAAAATATCCCCTTTAATAACGGGCTAAAAATCACTTAGCGGCCCATGACCCGACCTGCTTAAGATGGTCCGGATACCCGAGCATAGTTAATAATTAAAAAAAAAAAACGCTTTTAAAAAGTGTTGCATTAAAAAGACCCAATTGGCCAGTCGACGGATCGGAGCAAGAGTGTCAAATTTTTAAAAACCATCTTAATAAAAAAGAATAACACTTTTGAGAAGTGTTGCATTATACACTTATATGCATCACTTTTGCGAAGTGTTGCATTATCCACTTATGCAACACTTTATTTGAATTTGCATATAAGATGTTAAAATAAGAGTAAAATGCAACAAAAAAGAAAGTGTTGCAAACAAAGTGTTGCAATAGTTTTAGCAAACCTCTTGATTCTCTTTTCTTAAAGCTATTGTTGGATTGAATTTTATCTCTGATTGGATTGAATTAACTAATGATAGAAGCTTTACATTCAAACTGATTTTGGTGTCTAGCTACACTTAAGGAGAATAGAAGTATAATCATCTTCACAATAGGTAGTTAAAAGTGAATTTCTTAAGTAGAGTATTCAATGATTAATGAGAAACAAGAAGTGTACAATCAACTTAACTCAAGACATCCTTTCCATTGATTTTTAGTAAACACCATTGTTATAGATTACACTTAGTTCATAGCTTGTTCAAGTTATTTTAGTTTACAAAGACAAATCAAAAACCTCCCTTTTTCTTTGTGTTATAGATTGTTTTCAATTTCATCTTCCATAGCATATTATACTAAAACCTTCTCAAATCCCATCTCTCTGTGGATACGAACCTTACTACCCTACTACATTAAGTTGTATTTGGAAAGTAAGTGAATTTATTTTTGGTTAGAGTTTAGGCGACTGAGAAATAACCTACCAAATTTTGGAGCCGTTGCCAGGGAGATTGGCGTGTTTGTATGTTTTAGTGTGAATTGTGGATTGTGTGTTATTATTCCTTGTTTATGGTACATACTCGAAACTCTAACAAGGAGGAATTACAGTACGATCCTGAATTGGAACTAACCCTTTTCAGGTTAAGGAAGGAATTGAGAAACAATTTTCTAGAGCTACCATTTGCAGTAGAAGTAGAAGAAGAAATGGCTCGAAGGGAGAATCGTACCTTGTGGGAGCTCACTTCTCCCAATATTGATCAACAACCCTTGTGCATTACATATCAACAAGAGGATAAAGGTTCCACTTTTGAGCTTAAATCAGGTTTAATCCATTTGCTACCTTCATTCCATGGGTCAAATGGAGAGGATCCCAACAAGTTTTTATCTGAATTTCATGTGGTTTGTGGTGGTATGAGACCGAATGGAGCAACAGAGGAGAAAGTGAAACTTAGAGCATTTCCTTTTGCCCTAAAGGATGCGGCTAAGAATTGGTTGTATTACTTACCACTAGGGTGTGTCACCACTTGGGCAGAGATGAAGAAGAGGTTCCTTGATAAATACTTTCCAGCTTCAAAATCATCCACTTTGAAGAAAGAAATCAGCAACATTGAACAAAGTAGTGATGAATCATTTTATGAGTATTGGGAAAGATTTAAAAGATTGTGTGCTAGCTGTCCCTATCATGGCTACCACGATGAAGATCTTATTATGTATTTTTACAATGGGCTTGTCAATGATGATGTAAGAATGATTACTGCAGCTAGTGGGGGTTCCATTCTCAATAACACAACGGAAGCTGCAAAGGCTTTGATTGAAGAACTGGCTGAAGGTTCTAGGCAATTCAACAAGAGATCTCACGATAAAAGAGCAATTAGAGAAAATGTTACCACTGAGTCTAAGGTTGGTAAACTAGAAGATCAAATGCAAGCATTAACATCAATGATGAGAGATTTCATGGTTAAGGGAAAAGCACAACAAGTGAAATCATGTGGCATTTGCTCTTTTAATCATCCTACAGATTTTTGCCCTCAATTACAAGAAGAAGGTAATGAAGAAGTTAATGCAATTAGTTTTCACAACCAAGGGTTTCAGAAAAGGAATGATCCATTTTCCAATACATATAACCCGGGGTGGAGAGACCATCCAAATCTCAAGTATGGGAATCCATCAGGGAACCAACAACATCATCAACAACAATCATTCTTCAAGCCTCAACAACAATCCTATTCTAGACCTCCACATCATGGTCAGGGATCAAGTTCGAATTCCAATATGTCCACTGAAGAAATGTTGAATACTCTAACAAAGAACATGATTCAATTCCAAGATGAGACTCGTTCCAATATCAAGAACATTGAGAGACAAATGGGTTAAATCTCAGGAGCAGTTAGCAAGTTAGAGGCTAGAGATTCAGAAAAGCTGCCATCACAAACAGAACCAAATCCAAGGATGAATGCTAGTACTAAGACTCTTAGAAGTGGAGCAGGGTTGCTATGTAATGAAAAAACCATAGCAAGAGATAAAGAGATCCAAGAAGAAACTGTTGTGCATGAACCTTCATCATCAGAAAAACAAGTAGCTCCATCACAAGAAGAGAAGAAGGTTACAAGTGCACCGTTACCACCATATGAGCCGGTTCCACCTTTTCCAGAGGCATTGAAGGAAAGGAAAAAGCATGAAGCCGATAAGGACATCTATGAGGTTTTCAAGAAGTGTGAAGTGAACATCCCTCTTTTAGATGCTTTAAAGAAAATTCCAAGATACGCCAAATTCCTTAAAGAGCTTTGTACAACAAAGAGAAAGCAAAGATTAAAGGGAATTCAAAAGGTGAAGATGACCGAGCACATTTCAGCTATATTTCAAAGAAAGCTCCCGCCTAAATGTGGAGATCCAGGTATGTTTACTGTCCCTTGTATTATAGGTGAGCTTACATCTCAAAAAGCCATGTTAGACTTAGGAGCATCAATCAATGTTATTCCATATTCACTATATAGGTCTTTGAAACTTGGTACATTGCATGAAACAAGTGTTGTGATACAATTAACTGATAGGTCTAACGCATATCCTAAGGGAATAGTAGAGGATGTCTTGGTTAAAGTATGGGATCTTATATTTCCTGCTGATTTTTATGTGCTAGATATGGAACATGATAAACATGCAGCACCTATTTTGCTAGGTAGACCTTTCATGAAAACTGCTAAGACTAAGATTGATGTACATACAGGATCACTTACTATGGAATTTGATGGGAGTAAAGTAGAGTTTGACATTTATGACTCTATGAAATTTCCTCCTGAGGATCATTCTTGTTTTGCTATTGATTTAGTTGATACCTCTAGTCAAGATATGTTTGATTTAGATGGCCAAGATAAACTCAAAGTGGCCATTGTGCATGATTTGAATGAAAATAATGAAGAATATGTTTTGAGTGCTGAATTGCAGGAAGTTTTGCAAGATTTGAAGAAGCAAGAACAACTCCCACTTCTTCCTTCTCATTTAGAACCATTACCACTAACCATATCCAAGGAGAATTTGTTACCCTCTGTTTTGCAGGCACCCAAGGTAGAACTTAAGCCATTACCGGAACATTTGAAGTATGTATTCCTTGGAGAGAATGAGACCTTACCATTAATCATCTCAAATAAGCTGACAAGGGAGCAAGAGAACAAGTTGGTTGAAGTCCTAAAGCAACATAAGGAAGCCATGGGATGGTCGATTGCAGATATCAAGGGTATAAGCCCTACTACATGCATGCATCGGATTTTGTTGGAGAATGATGCCAAGCCAGTAAGACAACCCCAAAGAAGGTTGAACCCACCCATGATGGAGGTAGTGAAAGCTGAAATTTTGAAATTACTGCAAGCAGGTATTATCTATCCAATTTCTGATAGTGAATGGGTGAGTCCAACTCAAGTTGTACTAAAGAAAACTGGTGTTACTGTAGTAAAGAACCAAAATGGTGAGTTGGTTCCAACACGAATCCAAAATGGATGGCGTGTATGCATTGATTACCGTAGGCTTAACGCGATGACTAGGAAGGATCACTTTCCATTGCCTTTTATTGATCAAATGCTAGAAAGGCTTGCTAGTCACGCATTTTATTGTTTCTTAGATGGATACTCAGGTTATTTGCAGGTACCTATTGCTCCAGAAGTTCAAGAAAAGACAACATTCACATGCCCATTCGGCACATTTGCTTATAGGCGCATGCCTTTTGGACTTTGTAGCGCACCCGCTACATTCCAAAGGTGTATGGTGAGTATATTTTCTGAATTTCTAGAAAATTTTGTTGAAGTTTTCATGGACGATTTCACAATCCATGGAGACTCATTTGACCAACGTTTGAATCATCTTGCGTTAGTGCTTAGGAGATGCATAGACACTAATCTCGTGCTAAACTCTGAAAAATGCCATTTTATGGTTGAACAAGGAATTGTGCTGGGTCATGTAGTGTTTGCAAAGGGTATCGAGGTATATAAGGCAAAAATTGACACCATACAATCTTTACCCTATCCCACTAATGTTCGAGAAATACGATCTTTTCTTGGTCATGCAGGTTTCTATCGTAGGTTTATTGAAGGCTTCTCCAAAATTGCAGTTCCATTATGCAGGTTGTTGCAAAAGGATGTAGAGTTCATTTTTGATGAAAGTTGCAAGAAGGCGTTTGATACGCTAAAGAATAGACTCATCTTGGCTCCAATCATTCAGCCCCCAATTTGATCACTTCCGTTTGAGATTATGTGTGACGCAAGTGACTACGCTATTGGGGCCGTGCTAGGACAAAGAATAGGAAGGATTCCTCATGCTATATACTACGCGTCAATGACCTTGAATGAGGCTCAACAGAACTATTCATCCACTGAAAAAGAGTTGTTGGCGGTAGTATTTTCGTTAGAAAAGTTTAGATGTTATTTACTTTGTACAAAGGTTATTGTATATACTGACCATGCAGCCATACGTCACTTGATGATAAAGAAAGAGGCAAAGCCAAGATTAATAAGATGGATTCTTTTGTTGAGTGAGTTTGATTTGGAGGTAAAAGATAAAAAAGGCACAGAAAATGTGGTTGCAGATCATTTGAGCAGGATCACACCACATGAAAGCATGAATTCAAACAAAGATGTCTCCTTGAAATATAACATTCGTGAAGAATTCCCAGACGAGCAATTGTTCACAGTCAAGGCTTATCATCCATGGTATGCTAATGTTGTAAATTTTCTTGTTTCTGGCAGGTTTCCCACAGATTTCACAAAATCTCAAAAAGACAAGCTAAGAAGTGAAGCAAAACACTATATTTGGGACGATCCATACCTATGGAAACATTGTGCAGATCAAATCATAAGGAGATGTGTTCCTGATGGTGAGGTAATATCAATTTTAAAATTTTGTCACTCATATGCTTGTGGAGGCCATTTCGGTCCTAGAAGAACAGCAAGGAAAATTTTAGAATGTGGATTTTATTGGCCTAGTTTGAATAGAGACGCTTACTACTTTTGTAAGTCTTGTGATAAGTGTCAAAGAGTAGGGAATATTTCTCAAAGAAATGAGATGCCACAACAACGTCTTTTATATTGTGAAATCTTTGATGTTTGGGGCATCGATTTTATGGGACCATTTCCCAACTCTTTTGGTTTTACTTATATAATAGTGGCTGTTGATTATGTCTCAAAATGGGTGGAAGCAAAGGCCACCCGAACTGATGATTCTAGAGTTGTTGCAGATTTTATCAAAGCTAATATCTTTTCTAGGTTTGGAATTCCAAGAGCGTTGATAAGTGATAAGGGAACTCATTTTTGCAACCGAACTATTGGGGCTTTATTAAAGAGATATCATGTGACACACAAGATATCCACTGCTTACCATCTACAAACAAATGGGCAAGCAGAGGTATCAAATAGGGAAATCAAGTCCATCTTGGAAAAGACGGTCAATCCAAACAGAAAAGATTGGAGCTTAAGGTTAGATGATACACTATGGGCATACAGGACAGCCTACAAAACTCCGATTGGAATGTCACCATATCGTATTGTTTTTGGGAAAGCCTGTCACTTGCCTATTGAGTTAGAACATAAGGCTTACTGGGCCGTAAAGTGTGTCAACATGAGCTTAGAGGAGTCCGGTTTGCACAGAAAATTGCAGCTACAAGAATTGGAAGAAATTAGAAATGAGGCTTACGCGAGAATGCTGAAATTTACAAGGCAAAGACTAAGGCATGGCATGATAAGATGATAAGTAGGAAGACTTTTGAAGTCGGTCAAAAAGTTCTTCTATTCCAATCCCGCCTTCGTTTATTTCCAGGAAAGCTGAGGTCCCGTTGGATAGGACTATTTATAGTTGTGAAAGTCTTTCCACATGGAGCTGTGGAAATTCATAGTGAAGAAACTTCTAAAATCTTCAAGGTAAACGGGCAAAGATTGAAGTCATACTATGAAGGTTTTCAACCAAAAGATGTAGAAGAACAAAGTTTAGAGGATCCGGTGTACTGAGGCATGGGAAGCACTAAGTCGTGCCAACGACATTAAATATATGGAGCTTCTCGGGAGGCAACTCGAGTTTATGTTTGTGTTAATTTTTCATTATTGTGTTTGGTTTGATTTTCTTTACATTACACATTTTATTTTATTTTCCATTCTGTACAAGTAACCAATATAATGGATTAGAGCTAGCTAGAAGACCTCTGTATATACGGTAAGTAAAAAGATAAAAAAAGAAAAAAATTATAATGTTAAAAAAAAAGAAGAAAAGAAAAAAAAGAGGAAAAAAAATGGTGAAATAAAAAAAAAACCGAAAAGAAAAATGAAGTTGAAAATAAGACAGCATTAGCTCCGCACCCCGCCCAAAACTCCGCGGCTTGCGTAAAAGCTTCTGACCACACTCCGCACCCCACGTAGAACTCCGCGGCCCGCGGAGTACCTGTTGCCCCATTTTTCCACCCGAAAATTTCAATTAAAAAACCCATTTTTTTACCTCCATTTTCAAAACCAACCATTTCTTCTTTCTCAAACTTTTCTTCCTCACTTAAATCCACCCCACATTCTTTCATTCCTAATCAAAAAAATCATCATTCCAAGAAGTAAAAACTATAATCCAACAACAAAAAGTCCACAAAAAAAATCAAAATTCAACCATTTCTCATGTTTTTTTCTTAAACCCTAGAAACTTTAGGGATTTTTGTTTGATGAACATTGGGTGAAATTGAAGATATAATTTTGAAATTTATCCACAAAGAATCTTTTGGGTCACAACAAACATCAACAAGAAACTTATTTGGAGGAAATCTTCAACACATTGTGGTATAATCCATCTCCTACCTTGTTCTTTTACATCTTGTTAATTGTTTTTCTTGTTGATAATTGTTGTCATTTTGTTGAGAATCATTAGTGAAAGTGAATAATATTGTGGTGATTGTTGAGATTCAATTGGGAATTGGTGGTTATTGTGCTTAGAGAGGGAGTAGAAGTGGAATTTGTTGAAATATTGAAATCAATGGCTCCTAAAAGAAGAAGAAGTGCTTCCACATCAAACCCTAATGTCCCTAGAATCAACTCTTTAGGACTCTTCAACCTTAGCGATAATGCCAAAATCCGATGGGGGAGACTTGATTCGGGGAATAGAAAAATCCTAGAAACAAAGTTTGCTTGCACACAAAGTCTAGAAACCTTAGGTTTAATGGAACCCATTGAACAATTACTTGGGAAGGTATGTTTAACCAAATTTCTTCAAGTAAGTTCCCCAACCTACCTAAGGTATACTCTAGACTTTTTATCAACTTTGGAAAAGGGAGAAGATGAGGAAGGTCCTTTCATTACCTTTCACTTAAATGATGAAGAATACACCATGTATTTTGATGAAGTGAAAGAGGCTTTTGGATGGGATTATGAGCATGACCCTAGCTTTAACACTTGTGAAGGATACAATGAGGGCATGTTTTGGGGTCATATAACCCATGGTCAAAGATGGAACAGTAAATGCAAAAATAGCCATATTCCTCATCCAGCACTAAGATTAATCAACCGATTGCTTAGTGCAACAATTTTTTGTCATGGGGAACGCACACACATACCTAAGTTTGACTTAAAATGTTTGTGGGCAATGACACCCCAAGGGGTAGGATGTCCAGATTGGGTAAGTATTTGGGTTACAAATTGCATTGAGTTGGGTAAGAAGGACAAAGGGAAAATCAGCATGGGAGGGATGGTTACCGTGTTAGCATCGTATATAGACATTGAGGTCCCTAAAGATGAAGATGGAAACATAATTTTAAAACCATTAGGAACCCCTATTGACTACGATCATTTCCCTTCCTACCTTTATAACCTTGATGCATTAAAGAGGGCGTTCATGTTATGGAGTCCACCTGTAGGAGATTCATATGTTTGGCTTTTTGGGGCCAATAATATCAAATACATGGTACTCCCTCAAGAACGAACAATGATAACAGAGAATACAACCCATGCCCAACTTTACCTACCGCCGGATGAGCACTATAGAGCCGGTGTTGAAGAGGAATATGGCAGAATTGTAGCACCTGAACCTTTAATTCCACAGCAGCCCCAAGATTTTTATGCAAGTATGGAAGCTAGGATGGCTTCCATGGAGAATGCACAACTTGCATTTGGGACTCAACTCAATGAGCTACAACAGCAAGGTGATTATTTGGAGGACACAATGTATTCAATGACCAACATGGTTTCCGCCATGAATAACTTCTTTGTGTCTCAATATCCATCATACATAGACCCAACATCCTCCATGCAAGCTAATCTTGAAAGGCGAAGGGAGCAACGTGCCTTGAGGAGGGCACGTAACAGGGACCATTGAGGACAATGCTCCAAATGAGTGTGGGGGAGGAAATGTACATATTCAACCTTTCTTTTTTGTTGTTACTTAATCTTTATGTTATATTTTCTTGTAATTGATGCATTATATATACATATATATGAAAAAAAAATGAATGAAATCCCCGCTAGGTGAAAACCCACAAAGGTGGGCACTTAGGCAAAAGTTAGGGGGGCCTCACTAAGTGAAAACCCATAAGGGTACTTAGGCAAAAACAAGAGGCTATTTAAGAAAGTAGTGAGGCAAAAGAATAGAGAGAAAATGAGGTAAAAAGAGTGGCTAGGTGAAAACCCGAAAGGGCGCCTAGGCAAAATGAATTGAGAGATAAAAGAAAAGAGAGGAAGAAAGAACGCCAACATCTCCAGTTCAAGCACCTACTGAAGCTCACTACTCATACAAGAAGGAAGCAACTACTAGGCACAAGTACTTCAAGGATTCTTCGTAAGTTTTTATGAGAGTGCCATTTCTTTTTGAAGCTTAAAATTCTTATTGGTTGATAAATACTTTTGGAATTACTTATTTTTGTTAGGAAAAGTGTGGGGGAAATTTTTTATATTCCTAACACTCGGTTTCTGTAGTGTTAACATTATTTGTTGAAAAGATCTTGATTTGGTTTAGGAATTGCGCAGTAAGGTTTAGGTTAAGAGTTAACTTTTGGGTTTCGATTTCTCATTTTGGGACTTACTCAAGGGCGAGTAAGATTCAAGTGTGGGGGAATTTGATAAACCCTTATATTGTGTATTTTTCCATTTCAATTTCGGTTTTATTACGTAGAATTTAGATTTAACTATATAACAATTAGAGAAATTACTTTATAGAATAGTTTTATTGATGTAATTCTCTAGATGATATTTTTAGCTTTATTAGAAGGTCATTATGTAAATATATCATTTCAAGCAAAGAAGAAGAAGCAAGCAAAGAATTGGATCATACTAGAATGAGCGGCCTGCGTAGTTTTACGCGGCACGCGCATGCGCGGCATGCGGAGTTTTACGCGGCCCGCGCACGTCAGTCTGTAGGCTGGGCGGCTATTTTACTTTTCCCATTTCAGCTTTCATTTTCAATTTGATATTTAGAGGGGTTTAGGAGGCGACTTGCAGAGGCAAATGATGAGCAAATCCAATGGCAAGAAGCTTCATCAAATCTTTATAAATGAGCAAGAAAGCTTAAGAAGAAAAGGATCTTATAATCTTTTATTAAAATACTTCTTCCTCCTCAATTGTATTTTGCCATGGTTATGGAGCTTCAAGCTTAAATTTTCATTTCTTGAGGAAGGTTGATTGGAAACTTCTAATTACTCATTGTAAGAATTCCTGTATTTAATATACTTTTGACTATTGAAAAGTTCCTATCTGAATTTTATGAATATTGTTTGAATTGGCAATCAACTATTGTTCTTATTATTGCAGTATTCATTTATGCTAAATCTATTTGCAAAATCAGTTAGTTTTGTACTTGGATTAATGGTAACAACTAGTTCTAATTGTGAATGCAGATTATGAATGATTAGAATCTAAATGAACTTTTCATTTTGATTGAAAACTATTTGCTTGAATAGTTTTAGCAAACCTATTGATTCTCTTTTCTTAAAGCTATTGTTGGATTGAATTTTATCTCTGATTGGAATGAATTAACTAATGATAGAAGCTTTACATTCAAACTGATTTTGGTGTCTAGCTACACTTAAGGAGAATAGAAGTATAATCATCTTCACAATAGGTAGTCAAAAGTGAATTTCTTAAGTAGAGTATTCAATGATCAATGAGAAACAAGAAGTGTACAATCAACTTAACTCAAGACATCCTTTCCATTGATTTTTAGTAAACACCATTGTTATAGATTACACTTAGTTCATAGCTTGTTCAAGTTATTTTATTTTACAAAGACAAATCAAAAACCCCCCTTTTTCTTTGTGTTATAGATTGTTTTCAATTTCATCTTCCAAAGCATATTATAATAGAACCTTCTCAAATCCCATCTCTCTGTGGATACGAACACTACAAGAAAAATAATTTTGGGCGTCAATTTCTTAAGCTTTTGGGCGTCATATTTTAAAGTGTGGCACATGAGCATCTTTGGGCGTCATATATAATGGATGAAGCACAAAAGTCAATTTAGGCGACAAATATTTAGAGTATCGCCCAAATATAGCAGTATGGGCTACGCGTACGTAAAATATGTCGCCCATAACTTTTTTTTTTTTTTTTTTGTTCATGTCGCCCATAACTTTTAATTCCCTCTCAAAACCTAAAGACTAAAATCAATCGACACCAAAAATCCCGCCTTGTGTATAATTCATTCCCGCGCCTAATTTTGTTCTAAAAGTAAAATCCCCACAAAAGTAAAATCACAAACCCTAAAAAAAATTCTGTCATCTTGTTGGGTTCAATTTCACCTTTTTCTCCTACGCACCTTCGTCTCCATCTGTTGCTGGCTGCTGGTCTCCATCTTCTCTTGTGCCTTCTTCTTCTCAAGGTTTGTGTTCTTTCATGGCCTTTTTCTCCCATGTTGCTATTGGGTTCTTTGCCTTTGAGTTCTTTGATTTTTGTTTCTTTTAACTTTATCAAATTATGATAGCTTTGTCAAACTATCATGAATTCTGTTTATGATAGCTTTGTCTCCATGATTTTCGTTTCTTTCTGTCATTTTTGTATTTTTATGATATCTTTGTCAAAAATTCTCAAGGTTTGTTTCTTTTCATTTTTGTTTATGATAGATTTTTGTTTCTAGAAACTGATTTTGGTTTTCTTTAACTTTGTTTTTTTTATGATAGCTTTGTCAAATTATCTTTGAATCAATAGCTTTTGTCAAATTATTGTGATAATCTTAACTAATTATAATAGCTTTTGTCAAATTATCTTGTTTTGGGTAGCAATTAATTATACCCATCATGTATTCCTATAAATTCTGGAATTTGGGTAGCTTTTGATTTATTTATGATAGCTTTTGTTTTGGGTAGCAATTAATCTTAAGTAATTATAATAGCTTTGTTTATGATGGGATTTGGTATTATAAGTCAAGTTGATTCCTGTTCTTTCTTCTAATGTCAGTGGTGATTCTTAGTAAATCTTAATTCATGGTGATTTGGTAGCAATTAATCTTAATGAGTATGGAGATTATTTAGTAGTTGAGATTATAAGTCAGTGGTGAACATCAGCCACATTTCTTTGTTGGTCTTGTTTGGATGGAGTTTTTGATTCTTTGGCCTCCATCCATTCTTAATCTTGTTGCTCTTATTTCTTAATCTTGTTGTCAATATTATCCTGCTTGATCTATGGCGCCTCTATCATGGTAATTTTATTCATCTTCTTGTTGTTGTGGCTGATGTTCCTGTTTTTGTATATGTGAAATTATTTTATTTAAAGTTTTTTCACATGTTACCTATTTTAGTATTTTATTTTATTTATGGGTATATGTGAATCAAACTCAAGAGGTTATTATTTTTTACTTGCACTATTCTAATGATATTCAATGTCTATAATTTTTTTATTTTATGAAGTAAGTTATTGTTTATGTATAAGTAGGGCTGTAAATTATCATGCATTCTTGATCTGGGTCTAATGTTGCTAAAGAAGGTTAAAGAAATGACACAATTTTATACCCTTGATTTAATAGTTTATTTGACATTGTTGTCCATTACAACTACAAAACAAGTTTTAATTACTTAAACATTTTATTACATAAATATTAGTTAATAGTATAATATTTATGATTTCCCCAGACCCTGCTCATAGTTTTTTATGAGCGGGATATACTGGGTAGGATGATGATGATAATATTTATGATTTAATAAGCTATGATATTTAAATAATTCATTCGGACACTAGATTATTATAAGATCAGAAACTCTTTCAAATGGTTGAAAGTTGTACATTCCCAATATAAAGAAAAAAAAGATGTGTAATTAAAGCTAAATCTTAAAGTCATTGTCCAAAGCACATACTTATTTATTTTATACTTAGTAAGATATGGGCATTTTAGATTGAAATACTTATACTATGTGAAATAGCTTTTATTTTTAATTTTTAACTAGCTTTTATTCATTTTGAAATATTTAGGGAGAAAGATTTATAACTATATTTCAAGAAGTAAATCTTGATTGAAAAAATGGTGCCACCTTCAACAAGCACTTCTAGGTATGTATTTTGTTTTTGTGTAATTGAAGTAACATCCTATCGAATTCCTCTATTTGTATTGAATTTTCAAAAAGTCGTTAAACAATTAAATATGTTTGTGCATTGTGTGAATATTCATGGAATTTTTTGGTTTGAAGGATGTTCATGGATCGAAGTTGGATGAATCATAGGGGAATAAATGATAGAAAAGAATTGACATATGTTCGAGGGGTTAATTCATTTTTGGAGTTTGCTTTTACTAATAAAGAAGTCGATACTAAATTAAGATGTCCTTGTCTGAAATGCAACCTTCAACTATTTCATGACAAAAATACAATGAAAATTCATTTATTAGCTTGGGGCATTGTTAGGAATTATCATCCTTGGGTCCACCATGGTGAGAGTGTTGATCAATATAATATAAATGATGAAGGTAGTGAGTCTGATAACACTAATGATGTTCATATGAATGAGGATACTTCTATGATAGGTGATGATCTTACTTCTTTATTGTTTGATGCAACAAGAATGCATGGTGATCCGAGATTTGTTCCTAATGTAGAACCAGATATTGAGTTTGAGCGTGGTGACAATGAAATGCCTAAAGAATTCAATCAATTGATGCAAGATTTGGAAGCAGAGTTATACCCTGGTTGTAAGACTTATAAGAGACTAGAGTTTATTTTAGCCTTACTCCAAACTAAAGTTAGTGGGAATTGGAGTGACCATTCATTTTCAATGTTACTTGAATTATTGCATAGGGCTTTTAATTACGATGCATCTTTCCCAAAAAATTTTTATGAAACAAAAAAGTATACCAAAATGTTAGGGTTGGACTATACTAAGATAGATGCGTGTGTTAACCACTGTGCATTGTTTTGGAAAGAGAATGAGGGAAAAGATAATTGTCCAAAATGTGGTGTTTCTAGGTGGAGAGAAAGATCTATTGTTCAAGGTGGGGACTCCGAGGGTGATAATGAGGGAGAAAATATGATGACACGAGAACCACAATTAGTTTTACGTCATTTTCCTCTTATACCAAGGTTACAAAGAATGTTTGTTTGTTCAAAGTTAGCTCGACATTTACGTTGGCATAAGGATAGACATCAAGAGGACGATGGGATTTTAAGGCATCCATCTGATGGAAAGGCATGGAAATCTTTCAGTGAGCTATATCCGGAGTTTGATGCAGATGCACGTAATTTGAGGTTAGGGCTAGCTACTGATGGGTTTAATCCAGGAGGTTATTTGAGTAGTAGATATAGCATTTGGCCAGTTTTTATTGTTGTATACAATTTGCCTCCATGGATGTGCATGAAGAGTTATAACATAATCATGCCTTTGTTGATTCCTGGTCCAAAATCACCGGGAAATGACATTGATATTTTCCTTGAGCCTTTAATGAATGGAATTGGCTTATTGATCACTATTGGAGTGATCCAAAAAGCAAGGTGTGACTTTAAATATATTCCTAAATAATAGTTTTATTTGTGTTTTTATTCATGTATTTTTATTTTATATTTATCTAGAGCATAAGTGAAAAAAACAAGATTGCTAGATTGAAGCAACAATAAGCCATCA